>JASAMW010004699.1:0-28072 GCA_030247985.1 Epsilonema sp. ZAB3_2
TTGGGTGGAACTAAGAATCCATAAAAGAGTACTGTAAACCCCAGACGTCACCTCGTCTGGGTTGATGATACGTTTATGAATTCTTGGTAAAACTAAACTTGCCGTGGTTGCACGTGGTCCATGTGGCATTTGTACCGGTACAGTATATGTGCATTCTTCTGTCTGTATTTTTTCACTGTACGTAAGAGTGCATTTGTAGGCAGTGCGACGCCAGAAGCAAGCGAAAAACTATGCGGAGAAAGCGCGAGCTCGTCTCGTTGAGTCACTTCCCGAAGATGAAGTATGTAGTGCACACCTATGAAGCGTAAATCTCTAGAAATATATGGAAACTAGCATTCATAATGAAATGGTAAGTACTACACGTTCAAAATAGTGTGCACCAAGTTCTGCAAACCAACGTCGAACTGAATATAGATGCACACTATCTTGCACCCTTGCAGGGTACTGTTTCATTATGAAGCGTACATACATACATACCATGATATGATTGATACCGTCGTACCTACAGTACAGTATGATGATTGTGCGGTAGCCTATATCCATACATACATTGTACGTACTAATGTACAGAGACGCGCCCTGGAAGTGGCCGAATCTTCCACGGAAGGTACGAGTAGTGGAGACGAAAGGACATTGGACGATGGTGATGAGGATGAATCCAGGATCGATTTATTGGAGGAGAGTATCGCTCCGGCAAAAGGCGGCAAGAAGAAGAGAGGCAGAGCGTTGAAACTGCATCAGAAATCCACCCTGAAAACGCCGGCGAGCCAGCGGCGAGGAGGAGGAAGTGGGAGGGAAAAGGGTGAGCTACGACTTCATTCCACCAAAAACTGGGAGGAGTCGTATGGACTAGTTGCGTTGTCGCGATTGGGTTGGTCGATTGCGACCCCGCGGTATTTATCTTACCATAACGTCATTGTTACCACTATTACATGGGTACTAAGGTAAGGGGTAAAACCGGCCATGGGAAAATCCGGTCACCTAAGTTTCAGAGCTGCATATCTCAGCAAGAAATGGACCGATTGAGACAAGTATTACATCAATCTGAGCTATTCCGTTCATCGTTTGCTAAAACAGTAAGTTCAAAGGAGCTTAGGTGGCCGGGTTTACCCCTATGGCCGGTTTACCCCACAGTACCCTATTATATTCTTTGTGGTAGCAGCAAGCAGCAGTGAAGCGACTCCAGTACGACGAAGCGCCCGCATTCAAAGCAATCCCAAACCTCGCACCTACCTTGACGACATACAGGAGACGGATTCCAGTGGGATCACCGAAGAAGGTTCCAGCGTCAATTCTACTGGAAATGATGGAGATGCAGATGGAGAGACGACCAACACAACGGCAGAGGACACTGCGGAACACCTGGTATTCGCAAATGAGGAAGGAAAGGAGCCAGTTGGGCAAGGGAAAATCACTGGAGGGAAGGACGACGAAGAAAGGAATAATGAGGAACACCCTGTAGCGCAAGATGGAGATGGTGTGGAAGAGAACGAGGAGATGCAAGAGGAACGCCCTGTGCTGGATGAGGGGGAAAACGAGATGATGGAGGAGGTGGAACACCCTGTATCTAGTGATGTTAGCATTAGCAATGAGGATGAGGAACACCCAGAAGTGAACGGGGAGGGAAATGAGGTGGTGCAGGAGGAACACCCTGTACTCAGTAATGAAGGCGAGGGCAATGAGGATCATGTGAGGGTGGAAGCAAATGAGGACGATGATGCATTTGTACATTGATCTTTTATTTGTAAGAGGTAAAACATGACTGCGCAATGATGACACGATTATACAATTATACATACTCTTGTCCGTTCATATGGATCTCTGTTTGTATATGATGCTGTAATGGTCTCTTCTGAATGTCTTTTTCCGAGTTCGATGTGCAAGTAAACTTTTCTTATTCAATGCATATCGAGAATTTTTGAATTTCGAGGGTATGTGCCCTCTTTTGCTTCTGCCGTCATGTTCTGTACTTCGCGTGCTTTAGTACCTATAGTCGTGTTGAGACCCAACCATACAACAGGCATGGAATGCGGGAGAATGGATGTGTGATGGAAGTAGCTCGGATTACGGTATATTTTCACGCCACCGTTTTGTGTGTTGGAACTGGAAGGAAAAGAACGAGGAGGAAGCTGAAGTGAACCGGAAGTAAAAGCTGTGAGAAAGCGGTGACAATTCAGCACGACATCTCAAGTGAAGGCAGGAACTGTTTATGGTAGGCCAAACTCTTGCCTGTTTCGTACCCGTCCCGTTTCGTACCAGGAAGTGATATATAGAAGGGGTGCGTCATCGCGAACTTTCTTTTTGCCTTCAGGGACAATTTTGGTTCACGAGACAAAAAGAGTATTTGTTTGTGGGACTGTGAAACACGAGTTGATTTGAGCGACTAATCTGCAACTTTTCTACGGTATGAAGAACATTGAAATCTGGCTGGCCAAATGCTGCGAGTTGGATTCATTGTACAAATTGGAAAGTGGTGAAGGATTGTGTTATTTTCTGCTGTTGTAGCAAGAGTTTATAAGCGAAGGAGAGGATGACATCTTCTCCGGAGAAAACTTCCAATGGCGGGACGGCGGAATCGCGACTGCAAGAGGAAGAGGCAGGCGGTACGCAAACTGCCCAAAGCGGTAAGTGAGTGAGCAAGAATGAATAATAGTGACACGAGCAAGAATGTGACAGCGACCATATTTGCATTTTGTTCGAATGACGGCTGCATTTTTTTCGCGTGACGTTTTTCAGGAGAGAAGGATTGTCACAGCGTGGTGAAGTCATCTGGAATTCGATCAAGTATGCGCAGAGTGCTTTTATAAGGCCAATTTAGGCCAACTGTACATTTTTTCGCATTTCACTCGCCCATTTTCATATATGATAGCAGATGTGATTCATACGTGTTCAAAAATTTGCCTCCCCGTTCTTCCACTTTACATTGTGAATTAGCCTACGTGTAAAACACCTCGTATTCTTGCCGCGTTCAGATAAGCGGCGTACGCCCGCCGTTTATCCTTCCAACGCAGTAGTGGTCACTATCTGTGCCTGTCGTAGCCGTGCTATTGCCCGGTTTTCTGACGTACGTCTGGCGTACGCCGCCGCTTATCTGAACGCGATGTGAGCGTATCTGAACGTGCATGTGAGCTTTTTCTACGCAGGACATCGCCTGTGCTGCGAGCATCGGACGAAGCTGAAGCGGAACAAGCAGTCGCGTATGGCGGTGTCGTGTCAGACGGACGAGAGCGGGCCGCTGGGTGGCCCGCAAACCTCTTCCACCCAGGCTATGGCCCTCAGTCCCCCGTCGCCTAAGAAAGACGGTACGTGCGTTCCCTCCCGCGTTCACCGTACGGCCGTACGCCGAGGCCGACGGATGTACGACCATGTACTTCTAGATACATCAGACGTATATGGTGAATGCGGCATGTGCCAACTGCGTCTACTATGAACCAGTTTCGTTGTATGCGACCCCGTGTATTTTGTGAAAGTTTGGATCTGTGCCTGCGGGGTGGGTCGTCGACGTTATTTGTTGTCAATTATTCTATTCACTCCTTTTCCGCTCCAAGATGACTGAACGAAGTCGACGTCCCCGTCGGCACCGATCTGAACTTGGCGCAACCCGTCAATAGTCCGTCCAGGGGGCCTTTGCCCGCTGCGCAGTTTACATGAAGAGACACTCTTGCGCGAGTTTGGCTTGCAGCCACGGCTCGGTTGGTAAGGCTTTTCTCGCGAATAGCGAGGGGCTTGGTTCAAATCCCAGCGTTGTATGGAATTCTATTTTCTGGCTCATTCGCCATTTTTTGTGCAAATACAAGTGCAACGCACGTGCAAACGTGGACGGAATGCAGCGCATACTAGCACTGTATGTGTGTTTACACAGGTCGCGGCTTGAAATTGTGAAACTTTTATAATCGTAGGTGGGGAAGCATTTGACCTTTCTCAGTTGATGTGACTAAGCAGAACAAGCGAGTACTTGCTTGAGTTGTCACGTCTGGACAGCTTGCTGAGTCAGTCATTCGTAGATTGAATAATCTTGTGTAGGTTATCCGAAATGAAGACTGGTGTTTCTGCAACTGTTGTGGCTAATAATCAGCCATTAGCCTTTGATTATGATAGTGCACGGGTAATTCGGACCGGGGGGGGGTAGTTTGGTCCATCCCAGCCTATTTACGGTTGGAATGGGAAAAAATTAGTGGCCGTGATGATATAGATATGATTGTTATCTGATGAATAATGGTTGGTTGTACATTTGCAAGGTTTTCCCATTCATGCCGCGTTCACCATACGTCCGTAAGTCCGTAACGACCGTAAAAACGTATCTAGGAGTGCACGGTTGTTAGCGCTGTGCCATGTACTCCTACTGTAGATACGCTTTACTGATTTACGGACGTACGGATTTACGGGCGTCTGGTGAACGCGGCATCACCCCTTGCTTCTAATTGAGTAAGGATGGGTAAAGGTGGCCCTAATTTGCCCCAACCGGCCCAATTCACCCCTCATTACCTTAGCTGTCTCTTCTCGCTGTGCACATTCGCGCGTGTTTGTGTTGTAGATGGTTCGAAGACGGAGGGGACGCTTCGGTTGCTGATTCAGAACTTTCGTAACATGAACGACACTGTGCGGGGGCCGGCGAAGGTGGTGACGGGGGTGCCGTGGAAGATCATGGTGATGCCTCGTCAACACGTGGTGGCCAAGAAAGGCACGCAGAAGTGCCTCGGCTTCTTTCTCCAGTGCTGCCCAGAGTCTTATTCTGAGTAAGCTAGCCGAGTCGGCTGATTCTGAAGGAACTGTGCTCAACCCATCCCGAAAATCGTAGTAGCTCAAGGATGGCTGCGTAGCGTAGTTTAGACAGCTGCTGGTTGACTTCTTTTTGACACGGTGATTTTCAGGATGGGTTAAATGCCGCGGCTATCCATGTGACTTTTTATTTAGGGAACTGTACTCAACCCTCAAGTCAACCCATCCCGAAAATCGTAGTTGCTCCAGTTTGGCTGGGTATTTAGTTTGGTCAGCTGCTGGTTGACTTCTGACACGATGATTTTCTGGATGGGTTAAATGGCGCGGCCATCCCTGTAACTTTTAGGCAGCGATATAGAATGTTTCTGTTGCAGTTCTTGGTCTTGTCAAGCCCAGGCTGAGCTTCGACTGATTTCGCAAAAGGCCGGCGTCCCCAATTTCATTCGCAAGACCAACCACGTGTACACGGCCAAGGAGAACGACTGGGGATATTCCTGCTTCATGACTTGGGCCGTAAGTCTTACTAACCTCACCTTACATAAGTAGGGTACTGTGGGATAAACCCGGCCATGGAAAAATTAGCGACCTGTACAGTATGTGTGTGAGTGAATGAGTGAGGGAGTTGTTGCAGGATATTTTGGAAGAGAGTCAGGGCTATATGAAGGACGAGAAAGTGATTTTGGAAGTTTACGTCAAGGCGGAACCGCCCAAAGGCATATTGTAAGCGGCGTTAAGGTCTCAATGCCCTGTTTTTCTGAGCATGGACTCCTGTACTACTAGTGAAGTATCTGGTGATATCTAATTCCAGCTGTTTTCACTTCCTGACACCATACGATCATCCGTCTGCTTGTTTTCCGTTCGCTGTTTCCGCTCCAGTCGCGCTCTCTGCGCTCGTCTTCGTACTATGCAGGGACAACTGTCTATGCATGGACTTCTGGATAAATTTAGTCCAGGCTCTCCTGAGCCAACGAAAGCGAGTTGAGAGGAGATCAAGATATCGATCGAAAGCTTGTTAAACGATCTCTTTGACGAGCCATAGAGCGCCTCTTGAAACGGCCTCTCCGTGGCGCTATTCTTGATTGAAACGATAACTTTTTCAAACACGTTCTTCTTGGATAACTTTGCGTAGAGGCAACGTAGAGAGGCGCCGCAGGTACCGATCGATTCCTCTCGTCAAGACGCGTTGAATGGTGTGCCGCATGTTGAAAAATACCCAGTGGTTCCTTCGGAACACCCAAATCGCGTGGTTTTTGGGGCGTTCTTCGGCGTGTCGTACTGCGCCGAATACAAGAGCTTTGGCGCTGCCGTTTGGTGTACGTGTAGAGGAAGGGTTGTTCTATATTTACATGATAAGTGATCACTTTTATCTTGCACATAACGGCTACGAGGAAGCCTCAAATTTGGCTCCGAAACAGGGCATTGAGACCTTAACACATACAAAATTGATAGTACAAATCCAGTACCAAGAATACATAATGCGGGTGCTATGACGTTTGTGCTGCTGTTGCGTGGTCTAACTACCGTTATTTTCCTGCGTGATTTCTCAGGACTCACGACGCGTTTTGTCAGAAGATTGGGGATTACATGCGCCTGGCAGATATGCAGAGCAGTCGCGGACTGACGGATAAGGCGATCGAGGTGAATCAGACGGCGCTGAAGTTCTGCAAGGACAAGGACGACGAGATGAAGCAGGAGCTGGAGAAGCAGAAGCAGCGACTCATCGAAATGAAGCTCAAACAGTCCATCGAGCGCATCGAAAAGGGAAACAAGAAAGGTACGCAGCCGGCGATGTGGCAATCCACCTTGGACCCCATCTTTGAGCTCAGGCACAAATTGTGTTCCATTAACTGGTCCCGCAACGAATGCGTGTAAACTGCGCAGACGACGACACACTCCCTGCCCTCGATTTCTGGAAGAAAGGGACGAAAGCGAGGGCAGGCAGTGTGTCGTCGTCTGCGCAGTTTACACGCATTCGTTGCGGGACCAGTTAATGGAGCACAATTTGTGCCTGAGCTCAAAGATGGGGTCCAAGGTGGATACTACATAAGATAAGGATACACATAAGTATAATCTGGGACAGAAAAAGGTGAGCCTAACCTACGAAGGAGGGCACTGTCGTACTGGCGCGACGTGAACACTTTTTTACGCTTAGGGTGTCATCATTTCAAAATAGGGTAGTGCTCGGAATGTAGAAGCAATTACCGAATACAAGCGGGAGGTATAGTATGTACGTAGGTAACCATTATCTGCTATAAAACATAACGAGCTCTACTTCTAAAGTAGAGTACGGGTTTTCTGTCCAAGACAGAGTGATAGTCTGGTGGTTTCATCCGCGATTAGTAGTATCAACTGCGGCCGCATTACACGGTGGGAGCTTTGCCGGCGCGGGCACCCATCCCACCTCCGGACAGGTTTGCGGCACGCTCCAGCAGTAGGTGTATGCAACTCTGTAGCGGCGGTACTGCAGGCAGTCCTTGTGACTGACGTAGCTGCCGTCGTTAAAGAAGATGCAGCATCGACGCCAAGGCCGCGTCACCCAGACGTAGACGCTTTTGCAGTAGCGCCGCATGCGATAGCAGGTGGGAACGGTCGTGAGGGCCGCCACGTTGGACGTCATCGCTTCTGTGCGTCGTGCGTCCTCGTCTGTGTCGATTAAGGCTGTCTGAAACGCGAGATACTTATGTCAGAACGGTCGGTTCGATTTGAGTGATTGAGCGTCAGTTTATGGTCAAAAGTTTGCGTTTAACTCTCTCCGAAATTGCTTGGGTCGCGGACTATGTTTGGGCCATGAGAAATGGTATGCGGCTCCTAATTTTTTGAGAGCTGAACGCCCATGATATGAACTTTGGAGAGGGTTTACCAAAAGTATCATTGTTTGTTGGTTCAGGCAAGAGCGAAAAAACAATGAGCTATCGAAGAGTAATGGATGTGCGCAGTTTACGTCAGTGGCAGCGTCCACTTCGACTCCCTTCGCGATGACCAGTGGGCAAGGTCGAACTTCCTTGCACTGGCACAGTTTCAGCAAGCGGCAGGTCCATGTCCAGATGGAGTAGCTGTAGGTTTGAAACTGCCAAGTACTGCAGTCATCTGAAGCACAAACGAATCTTTCTTCCTGTTTTGCGTTTTGGTCCATTTTTCACATGATTATCGTTATCAAGAACGAGTAGGGTTATGTACAATAGCTAATGCTGTTTTCACTCAGGAACCTGGGAGTCCCCCAATTGCCTTGCTTTGCATACTAGCTAAACTCCATTAACACACACCTCGACCTGGCGTCATTGTTGGCAACAAGTCGTTCAGCTGTTGTTCGTTTGTTGTCCGTTTATAAATGGGTGTTGTCGGTTTGTTGTCCGTTCGTCAATGAACCAACAACAACAACAACAACACCCATATACAGTATAAATGGACAACACTTTGTTGCCAACAATGACGCCAGATCGCGGTATGTGTTAATTTTGGAGGAATGCAGCACACGACCCTCCGTTAGTTACATTTTGGCGCCGTGCCCTGCTGTCCCTTCCACTCGCAACAGCGACGAGTTACGGCGGTTTTCACGGTGTCGATGATGTGCTTGAAGCAGTCGGCCGTCCAACATCCCTTGGTGGTGTAGATGGGGGGTGGAAGTAGGATGGGAAGAGCAGTCACCCGTAGCTCGCTGTCCGCCTCAACTCTGATAGACAGCACGATTTGTGGCAGATTCGCGTCTTCTCTTGCTTCTCTCGGTTCCGCCACATCTGCGAAGCTTCCACCTTGGTTTGCTACCAAGCAACAGATCAGGAGAGTTGTGAATAGAAACTGCATCATTATTGCAGAGAAGTTTTTTGTGGGGGGAAAGAGTTGTGCTCGCTCGGAAACAACCGATTTGCGGCTAGTGTAATGGATGCGACTGGGAAATCGTGCAACTGTGGGTGTTTTTGAAGCCAGGTATGTATAATTATAATAAACCAATAAAGATTTGATTGTTATTCTTCATAGTTCGAATGTTCTGGGCTCGCCAAAGAACGGAACAACAACTTTATTTTGCTGCAACACGCGAGTACGTACAATTGACATGTCGCTGCCAGGATTACCCATGCACATAAGTATGCGAGCAAGAATACATGCTATCCTAAACATCAAATGACCGTGTTTTTGGTAAAAAGTTTTTCGGAACATGAATTGCTTTCTTTCAATATTTTCCCCATGAACAAGCATTTGTTTTGTTTACAAAGAATTAGGCGTGGGAGTGAGGCAAGCAACAACAATTTTACCACAAAGTCATGCATGAGACGCGATTTTCATGGCTGGGTGGGTTATGCTGGTATAGTCACCGACACGATCAAGAGCGTGCTGGACAATTTTGGCGCTCCGTAGTAATCTTAGTAAATCTGGCATTTCTATACAAGAATAGCAACCGGCTTTTTCGACCCTTTTTCAAACATTATTGCTATTCTTGTTACTTGTTTAGAATGTCAGATTACTACGGAGCGCCAAAATTGTCAAGCACGCTCTTGATCGTGTCGGTGACTATACTGTGCGTGATTTGATTGCTGTACGTGTGTGGTGTGTGTTGCAGGCGGGAAGGGCAACGGAGGCGAAGCGACGGAGGACGGAAGCCTGAGCACCCTGAAGCAGGTGCTCACTGGCAACGCCGCTGCTCTCAAGCGCAAGGAGGCGGCGGCGGCGGCTGGCAAGAAATCCGACTCCTCGCCGCCCGCCAAAAGCCGGACGAAGGACGCCAAGAAAACGGAGGAGGAGGATGCGGAGGAGGACGACGAAGTACGTAGTAGTCCACGGATAAAAGTGTAGAGATGGGTTTGGGTTGGGACGACGGTTGGTGGGAGTGGGTAAACTTGTGAAGATGAGGTTTCAGGGAAGCCCGACGAATAGATTGGTTGGGGGACGGTGTATTGTATTAACGAGTTGCGGTAGCGCGATTGGGTTGGTCGATAGCGACCCCGCGGTATATTGTGGTAGTTTGGATCCGTGTTTGGGGCGATTGGCATGTATGGCAACGCGTGGGTAATCTTGTGAAGTTGATGTTGCAGGAGCAGCCAAGTACTTCGGAGGGTGAGGATTCTGAAGACGAAGAAGAGGGGGAAGAGGGCGGATGCGAGGAGGATTATTGCGACGAATGCTTGCAGGAAAAACTGGAGACGATAGGAAATGAAGAGGTAATCCTTCATAATGTTAGTGGGTGGACGGACACACGTATTCGCGCCATGGGGTATTGTGGGGTAAAATCGAACCGTGACTTTGCCCACTGTCTAGCTGGTAAACAAAACTGCTGATGTGCGTATATCCATTTCAAAGCAAGTTAGCCTACCCCTCAATGCGTCCGTTTTACCCCACAGTGTACCCTAATTAGTTGAGCCTTCTCCTATTCTTGCATACCTACAATACCTGCCTGCGTACACAGGTTCAAACCACAGACACCAGTTGTCAGACGGATCCCCCGCCTGCCATCAAGACGCCAACTGCTGCAGAAAGCAACAAGAGTCCGCGACCTGCCGTCGAAGGCAAAGAGGAGGCGAAAACGGCCGTCGCCAAAAGCAAAACGACGACAAAAGAAAGGTATAGTATAGCAGAAGATCTTCCCACTATTTGCGTTGCGCGCCTGCGTAGCTCAGTTGGTAGAGCGCTTGCATATGGAAGCGAGGGGCCTTGGTTCGAATCCCAGGCAAGAAAGAGCAATGTGGATTTCCTTCTGGTTGACCCTGGTTGATTGACTGGTGCGAATAGGCGCCGTGTACCTCATTGAGCTGTGTAAGAGAAGATCTGTGCAAATTGAATCGTGCGACTGCGTGGCTCAGTTAGATAAGTACTCGTAGCACGTGAAGCGAGGAGCCGGGGGTTCGAGTCCCCCCACGCTGCGCAAAGTGGTGGTTTGTACAAATTGAATCGTTCGCCTGCGTAGCTCAATTGGCAGAACACTTGCATATGAAGCGAGCCGGGGTTCGAGTCTAACCACCCTGCGCAAAGTTGAGTTTTGTACAAATTGAATCGTTCGCCTGCGTAGCTCAATTGGCAGAACAGTTGCATATGAAGCGAAGAGCCGGGGTTCGAGTCCCACCCTGCCCCTGCAAAGTGGAGGTTTCTCCTTTCTTTAGCGAGGACGAGGCGGCGAGGACGAAAGCGCTGATCGCGGCGGCTGCTAAGTGGACGCCGGAGAAGGAGGCGGAGCTGCTGGATTTGATCACGAAAGAGTCGCGCGCCAGTCTGGACACCATCCGCGACACGCTGGAGCGACTGGTCAGTCTGGCCCAAGACGGCGAAGTACCGCCCGGCCTCGATTTCAATCTCGCTGTCTTGAGGTACGCACCTAACCACCTTAGTCCTTTCCTTTCACAGGCAGTTCATCTTTTACTTTATAGCCAAATGTACATGCCCGGGGGCTTTTGAAAAATCGAAAGGTTTGATGGACGCCTATACACTGGGGATGTACTGTTCGTATACCCAATCCAGGCTGGTCCCATGATTTAACTCCTCCCGGGATTCAAAGTCTCCGTTGCCAACTAATTATGGAACCGTTGACAACCAACATATAGCAGTTGTCAACCGTTGCTATGGTTACGCACTTTTCATATGTTGGTTGTCAACGGTTGCACAGCTGATATATGTTGGTTGTCAACGGTTGCGCAACTCCTCCATGTGTCGGTTAACGGAGACTTTGAATCCCGGGAGGGGTTAAATTATCCGTTCGATGTGATCACACGTGATCGGCGTCCCGAAGCGAACGAAGACTACTACGGTACATACGTACGTAGTAAAAACGAAGACGACGACGCAAGGCGCGTCCGTACGTGCCGTAGTCTTCCTTCGTTCGCTTCGGGACGCCGATCACGTGATTACATCGAAGGGTTAGTCTAAATTATGGGACCAGCCTGGATGTGCATGCATACTACGCTAGTCTCCTCTGTCTACTTTCTTTCAGGGCGGAGCAGCAGCAGCGTGCGGCGGCGAACACGGACGTGGTGGAGTTGCCGGCGGTGGTGGACGCGGCGACGGCGGAGCTGCTGACGGAGGAGGAGGAGTCGCCCCCCACCCTGCAGGAGAAGAGCCGCAAGCAGCAGCCCCCCACCGCCAAGAAGGAACCGCCCCTCACCAAACAGCTGGAGAATCACAAGATCGCCGCCGCCGGCCAGAAGAAGCAGTCCGAGCAGAAGCTGGTATGTGTACTCTCTACTCTACTCTAATTACGAGTTTGGCTAAGCGCGAGTACTGGGTCGCGAGCTGACCCCTCTGATTAACCGTGACTATCAGTGCAACTTTTCATCGGCGCCGACGTCGATTAGACAGCTGGGAAGAAAACAAACGAGTGGAGAATAAACGACGTTGACGCCGCTCAAAAGTTGCACTGAAAGTCACGGTTATTCAAAGAAGTCAGCTCGCGACCCAGCACTCGCGCTTAGCGAAACTCGTGAATAGTCTAGCCAGAGAGAGTTCGCTATGGGACTCAAGTCGTCATGCGTACAATAGTTTGCATGTACTTCTTCCAAATAGGAGTAAACAAAACACAGACAGAAATCCGTAATTTGTGAATCTATTTTACGCAACACGACTTGAATTCCATAGCGAACTCTTAGTGGCTAGACTATACCATACTGTGTGGTACGTGCGCACGGGGTAATGTTCAAATAGGTGTGGTGTGGTTGCAGCAATAACGTTATTCTTTTCGGTCGCTTCTCTCAGTAGTAAATGTTTGCCGACACCTACAGTATGATGCTTGATCGGCGGGAAACGTGTCGATTTGTACGTTGAGAGACGTTCTCGATAACTTTTTTGACACTTCCTTATTTTCAACCAGGACTATTTATGCAGGAAGCACGTACAGTACTAGGCCGCACCATGCGGCGAGTAAAATGGGTTAGTCGGTTGCCTAGCGAACACAGTCAAAATTAGGTGTCGAAATCGCGCAAAAATAATAGTTTCTAATGCCTAGGTAGCTTGGCGGCTTTGACGTCAATTCAAGCGCATCAGAGTTTATTCAATTTACGTTGTCTGTACGATGGAAGTCTCACATGATTTTGCCACGTTGTCTGCAGCATGGATGACGAATAATAGTCAGTCAGCACAGGGTGGACGCGAGGGAGCGAAACATCATGCTTACTGATTGACCCCATTCAGCTTTATTCTGACGGAGGGAGGGAACGAAACATCATTACTACTGGTTAACACATACCGCGACCTGGCGTCATTGATGGCAACAAACTCGTCAACAAACCGACAACACCCATATATAAACGGACAACAGCTGATCGACTTGTTGCCAACAATGACGCCAGGTCGCGGTATTTGTTAACCCGTGCGTCGTACTGTTGCCCCACAGTTGGAGAGACTGGTGAAACATCAGACTTACCGGTTGATCCGCGCAGTTTTTAAATTTCCCCACACAGTTGGTGAAAGAGTGAAACATCATACTTACCGGTTGACCCACGCGCAGTTTTTCATTGTCCCACACAGTTGGAGAAAGAGTGAAACATCAGACTTACCGGTTGACCCGTGCTTCATGTCTGCATGCACATGCGTGACTGGGTGTTGTAGCTGTTGGCGGCGGCGCAGGAGAAGCTGCTGAAGGAGAAGGCGGCGCTGCGGCCGGCGACGGAGCTGACGCCGGAGGAGCAGCAGCTGATCGCGCAGGCCAAGCAGATCGTGGAGACCAAGGCCGAGGAGCTCGTCTCCAAGTACTCCCAGCTCATCGAACAGAGCGAAGCCACCCGGCTCGCCGAAACGGTGAAGAAGGTGGAGAAGCGGATGAAGGTACCGTACACTACAGTATGCGGGATGGGCAGTACCGTATTTACCCATGCATAGGCTCCCCCCCTCCCCCCCCTATGCATAGCGGGGCTATGCATGGGTAAATACGGTAGGCCTCTGTCCAGAAAACCAATAAAGAGTATTGCATTGAAAACAAGGCATGGATATTTCCCGCTTTTACTAAAGCTCGCGGTGCAAAACCAAAAAAGCAATAGTTTGCGAAACTGAAAAAGGAATAATGGGATGCGCTGAAAGTAATAATGTGGAGAAAGAAAGAGCTTTGAGAATTCCTATTTCAGATTCGCAAACTATTGCTTTTTTGGTTTTGCACCGCGAGCTTTAGTAAAAGCGGGAAATATCCATGCCTTGTTTTCAATGCAACACTTTTTATTGGTTTTGATGGTGGGGTACTGTGCGAAATCCTGATTAGATATCGGCTCTTGTTTATTATTGGTGGAGTAGGTCGCTTTACCCAGCATTTGGCCTTTTACCCCACACTCCCCCACTATTGTACAGGTTTTTGGGTACAATTAGTTATGGCAATAGCCGGGCCCCGAAAAGGGTGAGACTGGGAGCGAAATAGGACCGAACCGGAATCGAACCCGCTACCGTCGGGGTCGGTTAAAGCTGTGGGCTTCAAGGCACACGACCACGTGCCGGTCCAAGGACAGATGGCTATGTTGCCTTACATACCAAGCAAGAATTCGTTTACGTACACGACTGGCCTCGGACGCTATGGCCATACGTATGCCATGCAGTACGTAGCAGTACATGTACGTAGGCTGGTTGTTGTGATTAGGATATCGAGAAGCAGACGATGACGTGCAGGAAGGAGCTGGCGGACGAGTGCGACCGACACCACCGCGAGGAGCAGCGACTGATCAAAGCCAACAAGCAGCTGCGGAGCCAGCTGGACCAGGGCACCGAGAAGAACGAGAAGCTCACCGCCCAGCTCAAGGAGAAGAAGACGGAGCTGAAGAAGCTGGAGAAGAAGCTCAAAGTCGAAAAGTAAGCCGTCGCAGTCTCTTATGAGTAGTGGAGAATAGGTATACCCGCCGGCTACCCAGTATTAACACCTACCGCACCAGGGCGTCATTGTTGTGAACATATCGCTCAGCTGTTGTCGGTTTGTTGACGACGACTATATGGGTGTTGTCAGTGGCCCGCTACAGACGTGCTCCGAGTTTGCTCCGAGCGAGTTCGCTCCGAGTTTGGAATGACTTTGTTTTGAATCGAAACGAACGTCAATTACTCGCACGTCTTCAAATTACAAACTCGGCAGTTCACACGCACGTTTGGAAAAACGGAGCGAGTTCGGTGCGAACTCGGAGATTTTACATGTTGAAGCATAGTCAGGGCTCCGAATTCGCGGAGTTCACGTCTGAAGCGCACCAGTGGCCCGCCACAGACGTGCTCCGAATTTGCTCCGAGCGAGTTCGCTCCGAGTTTGGAATGACTATATTTTCATCCAAAACGAACGTCAATGACTCACACGACTTCGAATTACAAACTCGGTTGTTCACACGCACGTTCCGAAAAACTGAGCGAGTTCGGTGCGAACTCGGTGGTTTTGCACGTTGAAGCATAGTCAGGGCTCCGAATTCGGTGCGAATTCGAAGTTCACGTCTGTGGCGGGCTAGTGTCATTTTCTCAACAAACGGACAACAGCTGAGCGACTTGTTGACAACAATGACGCCTTGGGTGCGGCGGTATGTGTTAACCGTCCTTTTTGTCTGCGTCCGTTTAGTCAAACGTCGGCGGAGAACGCGGAGCTGTCGAGTCGGATGGAGGGGCTGGAGAAGGAGCTGGCGGCGGCGGCGAAGAAGCAGACGGAGGACGCGAAGCGGCACCACCGCGACCTGGCCGCCTTCCAGGAGGCGAAGAAGCAGATGCAGGCGGAGCTCACCAGCGCCGGCACCGAACTCGAGCGTCTCAACTGCCAGCTGGAGGACAAGACGGCGGCGGCCAAGAAGGCGGAGCACGACCGCCGACAGACACAGGCCTCCCTCCGCGAGGCGCTGGAGCGCGCAAAAACCGCAGAGGTAGCCTACCAAGGGTGTTGATTACGCAGGACAGAACACAGAGCGCGTGTACTAGCCCAGCGAGGAGGTACAAGAGGGGAGATTTGAGAAACTGAGCTGTGCAGTCAGATGGGACGTGCGCTAAGAGGGGCGCAATCCCGTTCTGCGCTGCGTGTTCGACTCACGCACTGGCTGCCCAATTTTTCAAATTTCTTCTCTTGTCCTCAAATCTCTTACCAAGGGTGTACTACTTACTATAACTAGCACTAGGCAGTAGTGCGCGACACACCTGGTGAGTAAGCTCACGAGTGAATTCGCTGTGAGTTTGCAATTTATTTCGCGCATGGGAGCAAGGGAGGAAGCTGGAAATTCACAACAAAGCAAACTTGAAGTTCAATCAAACTTACCGCGAATTCACCGTGAGTTTACTCACCACGTATGTATTGTAATGAAGCAAACATGGCTGGATGCTGTGACGTGTCGTCTATAGACGAACCTGCTGGAATTCAAGCTGGCCATGGGTGTGAAGGTTTTGCAGCGCGCGTTGGACGACTGCCAAAGCACCATTCGACAGTTGGAGGAGCTCATCAAAAAGTACGCACGGCATTCCATTGCACTTCACTTTTGTATGTTTCATGCGAGTTCGTGCACGCATGTGTGTATAGTGCAATGCTTCCAATGATTTTCAGGAGCGGTGTACGAGTTCCCCAGAATGAGAGTCTGCTGAACGATTGGACGAAAACGCGTGACAAAATCGCGGACCTGATCAGCAAGGCGAAGGTGAGGAGAGAGAACAGACTGCAATATCGATGCCTCAGCGTGTATATACAGTATGTGTATACATGCAATAGTACTACAACAGCACATGCATTGCACTTGTGTGTGTGTTGCAGAAGGATTTCACGAGCCAGATGGACGCAGTGAAGGGCGGCAAACCCCTGGCTTCTCTACCCACGCTGGAAGTGCCGAAGCCTCCGCCTCAGCCCAAGGGCGCGCCTGTTCCGGTATGTATGTGTTCAGTATGGACGATATGCGGTAGCGCGATTGGGTTGGTCGATAGCGACCCCGCGGTATTTAGTGAAAGTTTGGATCGCTGTCTGCGGGGTCGTCGACGTCGTTCAATCATCTGGGAGCGGAAGAGGAGGGAGTGAAAAGAAGAATTGACAAGAAACAACGTCGACGGTCCGTCGGGCACCGATCCAAACTTTCACTAAATACAGGGGGGAGAGCTCGCGACCACCCAAAAGTCTTAGTGCAACTGGACCATAGGTAGCCGAAAGGAAATGTCGTTTGCTTGCAGCCTCCTCAAGCAGTGGCGGAGCAGCAGGCAGCCGCGCACCAGCAGCAGAAGCCCATCGCCCCCATCGGCGCCCGTCCCACGCCCCAACAACAGCAGGCAGCCGTTTCCTCTCCCCTGCCCGGAGCTCCCGCGCCGATGAGCAACGGAACTCCGCCCACCGGAGGAGGCGCGGCGAGCTACAACGGCCCTTCTGCACCCGCCGCGCACACTGCCGCTTCTGCACGACACCACCATCATCAGCATCATCATCATACGCAGCAGCATCAGCAACAGAGAGGTGGACACCAACCCCCGCAGGCTTACGGAGCTCCTCAGGCACAGGCTCAGAATAACGGATACCCGGCGCAGGCAGGGGCTCAGGCAGGACAAGGCCAGGCTGTCGCCGGGCAGACAGGAGGTACGTAACTGTATGTGCATTACTCCTGTCTAGATCAGCATAACATTGCAAAGATGGCAGCAAGTCGGATACGTGTTCTTCCGTTCTTTTCAGCGCCACCGGAATCGGGCATGAAAACGCCGCCGTTGGCCAAAGAGCAGAGTAACCAGATGATGAACGGCTTCAATCCGTTCGACAGCGGCCTGGGCGGCATCCTCTCGGACATGTTCAAACAGCAGCAGCAACCGCCCAGCCAGCAGCCGCCTCCTACAACAGCCCAGACGCAAGCAGCGCAGCAGCAAGCCCAGATGCGGAGCGCGCAACAGCAACAACAACAGCAACAGCCCTGCCCGCAGCCGCCGCCGGCCCAACCTCCCCCCGGTCACCCGGCCCAGCAGCAGCAGCAGCAGCTGCCCCCGGGCGGCGGGGGGCCGCTGTTCGGCGGGGGAGCCGGGGACGGCTGGACGAGTCTGCGCGCGCCGCCGCATTTCAGCAGCGCGGGCGCCGGCGGCGCCTACCAGAATTTCCCCCCTCCCCCGACGCCCCAACAGCAGCAGCAGATGCACCAGATGCTGAGTCAGCCGCCCCCGCCCCCTCCGCAAGCCCCCGCGGGGGGCTACTCGCATTTCGGGGGCGGCGCGGGCCAGTGGGGCGTCGGCTGGGGCTACCAGCAGGTGATGCAGCCGGCGCACTCCCCGGCGCCCCCGGATGGGGCGAAGGCCGGCGGGCATCGCCCCGTCAGCCGAGGAGGAGGCGGCACCGGAGGCAGTCCACCGCAGGTAGGTAGCAGCTGTGTGTGTGTGTGTGTTGTGCATGCGTGTGGAAGGGTATCATGGGGTAAATCTGGCCGGTTTTATTGGTGGGTAAGGCAAGCCACGTAGGAGTAACTGCCTAGGTGAAAGTAGGGAACTATGAGGTAAGCCCGGCCATGGGAAAATCCGGCCACCTAAGCTTCAGGGCTGCACATCTCAACAACCATTGGATTGAATGAGACTAGTGTTAGATCAATCGATTCCTTGACCTCTCCTCTTCCAAATGAACTGTACTTAGCAAGTTCAAAGGAGCTTAGGTGGCCGGTTTTACCCTATGGCCGGTTGTACCCCTCAGTACCCTATTAAAAAAATACTATATGTATGTCAATGTACGCACGCTTTTAAAAACGTAGTGCGGTGTGTGTGCGTGTTGTGTAGGGTTTGGGCGATTCGCGCGGGAGTTCACCGATCACTGCGCAGAATGAGAAGCACAAGAGGGCGGACACGCTGATGGAACAGCTCAAAGCCACCTTCCCCAATCATTCTGCGTAAGTCATCATCTTCGCATAACCACCTCTTCGATATCTTTTTTTAGTAGTGTATGTAGGGCTAATATTAGCATGCGATTCATGTATGGGTTGCTGCATGTTTCAGCGAGGTGTTGCGTGAGTACGTGAACGAGTTTCGGAGTCTGCAACCCGGCAACACGCTGAAAGGTCTGTCCGTGGAGAATGCCGTCATCGGAGTCGTTTCGCTCGTACTCCGGAAGACGCCGGTAAGTTACGTATTCATACTACAGTTGATAAACAGCCACGTACGTGCATATTATATTATGTCTCCACGCGGCCCGACCATAACGGGTCATCGTTGGCAACAAGTCGTTCAGCTGTTGTCGGTTTGTTGTCCGTTTATATATCGACAACACCCATAGATTATTCGCCAGCAATTTGTTGTCAACAATGGTGCCAGGTCGCGGTATGTGTTAAAATGATCGTTGATCTTTGCTCATGCGCCGAAGTGGCTTCTACTACTACTACCGTATTTACCTGTGCATAGCCCCCTATGCATAGCCCCATATTGGCAAAACATAAAAAATGCCCTATGCATGCATAGCCCCCCTCCCCTATGCATAGCCCCATATGTACTGTAGGGTACCTGAACCTGCCTATATAGCTGGTCATAAGCTACACATAGCCAGTCCCACACTAAGCTAAGATGTCTATAAGCCTGCTTGGGGGGTGTATTGTACTAGAATACCCCTGTTTTGACCTCAATCTTGCCCTAAAACACGTGCTTTTGACCTAAGAAAATATGCGTGTGCGCACCTCTCAAAAACATAAAAAATGCCCTATGCATAACCCCCCTACCTATGCATAGCCCCCCTATGCATAGCCCCATATAGGACCTCTCAATTTTTGCATAGCCCCTGCATAGGTAAATACGGTCCTGCTACTACTGTTGGTCTTGTGTGTGTCTGTGTAGAATTACGCCGGTGGGAGTGTGATGAGTGGCGCTGGTGGGGTGGTGGTTCCTCCGCCTCCTCAGCAGCAGACATCTCAGCTTCCGCTGCCGCAGTCCATGACTCTGGACACATTCGGAGGCGGGATCGGGCCGGCGGAGGTGTGCGCAGCCTGCGGCGACGCGCTACGCACCCATCCCAAGCAGACGGCCGTGTCGCTCAAGTGCAGACACAGATTTCATCAGAAGGTACATGTTTTGTATGCATGTAGGTGTAGGGTACTGTACTGTGGGATAAAACCGGACTGTGGGATAAAACCGGACGGTGGGAGCTTTCTAGATTAGACATTCAACTGTTTTGGCCTCGAGCTGTATGCGTATAGATGTACGAAGCTCCCCACTGTCCGGTTTCACCCCGCGGTCAAAAATTATAATATTTTATTAGCGTATTAGACACGGGCAAACCACCACTAAAACACGTATCGCTCTCATCATCATCAAAAAACAGCGGAAAACCGGGGGAAGGGGTTCAGGGGACGGGGGGAGTGTTATTGCTGAGAAGATGCAGACCGTTCCTCGTGGTCGATTGCGATTGGGGTCGGGGCGAAGAAGAAGAGTGTCGTTGTATTTTCACTTCCTTTTGTTGCGCCGCCGCCTGCTGTCGAAGCTCTTCGCCGCCGCCGCTGCTGTGGTATCTGGTCAGTCTTCCGCTGTTGGCGTCGAATTCGGCTCGCGTTTTGCCGCAGCGCAATCGAATTTGCGTACCGTTGTTGCCGTAATTGTTATGCCGCGTTCACCAGACGTCCGTAACGGACGTCCTCCGTCCGTAAATCCGTAACGGACGTATTCTAGGAGTACATGGCACATCGCAAACAACCATGTACTCCTAGGTACGCTTTACGGATTTACGGACGGCCGACGTCCGTTACGGACGTCTGGTGAACGCGGCATTAGTTGGGGCAGCGGAAGGGGCATAGAAGGTGGACAGGGAGACGAAGTGATGGGGAAGGGAGACGGACGCCGCGCCGCCGACGCAGCAGTTGAGCGAGAATCGGGACGCACGCAGGCAGATGCGCTGCTGCTCTGACGGGGAGTAAAGCAGACTCCAGCGACCGGAAGGGCGTAACCGTCAGGGTACTTCACACGGACTTTTTGGGGCAATTTCAGAGCTTGAAAATGGGGGGTTGGTTCAATCGGTTGTGCACTATGAGAGTGGCGAGTAAGCTAACGGTTAACCCCCTACGTAATCTCAGATGACCGCCTGACCACAACATCCGCGCAAGGGGTGTACGTATGCGGCCAGGTGGCCATCTGAAATTACGGAGAGGGTTAATTCACGGGCCCTCCATCGCTCGTTTTGGTCCAAACCTGGACCAGAGAGATGAACGATTCACATAGCGTTCGCAAAGCTACTCCTTTCGTTTGGGCACTCATCGCGCGGAGGAAAGTCCGTGTGAAGTGCCCTATAAGAGCTCGAGGCGCCCGGTGTTGAGCTCCTGTCGCACCTGTAGGCCGTTGATGAGCATATGGATGGATGCGGACTTGTCTCCTCCTCTCTTTCCTCCACCTGCTGCTTCGCTGCTAGCTTGCTCCTCCATGACTGCGATGGTGGCTGCGCTCTGCTGCGCCAGTTCCACGGCTTGCGTCACGAAGTGCGGGCCCAGTTGTCGCTCGTACAGGAAGGCGTCCGTCGTCAAATCCGTTTTCCTCTCTCCTCCTTCGTCCAGCGGCGTCGCCAACTGCTGCAGTTCTGTCGCGCCGCACTCACGCCATTCCACGCCGGAAGGGCCGACGGTCCAGTAGCCGCCGCCTGTTCCGTTGGGATGATCTATCGAATGAGGGCTGGCGCGACCACCACGCCTTCTTCTTCTGCCGCTCGCTCTCACGTAGTCGAGGGAGCGCTGGCGCAGGTGCAGGATGTTTCCGCCGGGCAGGTCGACTTGTACGGGCTGGCAGCAGCGGGAGAAGAGGCGGAGGCGCGGATGGAGCAGGCAGACGGTCTGCCCGCGATCCGCCACCGTCAGCGCCGTCGGGCCGCCCAGCTGGCACACGCGCACGTTGCGCTGCAGACTGACCTCGAGCAGGACCGAGTGCAGCAGCAGCACGCTCACCGTGCCCAGGTAGGTGGCGCCCACCTCCGCCAGCTCCTCCCCGCCCCCGCGCATGTACTGCAACAGGGAAAGAGAAGGGGTTTAAAGATCCGTTTGTCAGATGAGTATGCAGAGGACGTGGCGTGGAATAGTAGTCATATGGTGGTCTTCGGCTAGAGGTGTGTACAGTATGCGATAATAAGAGGCCCGTATGTTCGCCCGCTCTTTGCATACGCGGGGGCGTACAGACATACCATATTTACCGGTGCATAGCCGCCCCCCCCCCCCCCCCCCCCCTCCATACATTCCCCCATATTGACAATGCCCAAGCCAATGCATAGCCACATATAGGACCTCTCAATTTTCAAAGCTATGTACTGGTAAATACGGTATTATGGACTGCATGCATATGCACTGTACTGTGCATACACTACGCCCTGTACTGTACTGTACGTACACTACGCCCAGCGCATGCTATTGTGCAATGATCACACTCTGTCTCACCTGTACTTCCGTGACGGGGTTAAGCAGCTGCGGCGCCCTTCCTATCCGCTGTGACTTGAGCAAGGCGGACCACTGTCTCTGTTTCGCCCTGTTCCTGCCCTCGTCTCCATCGTCTCGGCTCGTCGTTGCCATCCTGTAGTAGTGTGTCGTCGTGGGGGAAGGGGGTGGGGGTCGATATTCGGGTAGCTTGCAACCGGGGCCGCTGAATCGCACTGACGTTCGGCTTTCCTGGACGACGACGGACGGGGATGAGGAGCCGGACGCGGATGCAGGAGACGAGCGCTGCGTTTGCGTTGTGTTAGTAGGAGTGGTGGTGGAAGAATTGGCGGGGGATGAAGAGAGCATCCCGAACCGACCGCTCGGTGGGGTGCAAAAAAAGAAAAATGGAGGGTGGGGTGAAGGGAGAGAGGGATGATGCTTTGATTTCCGGTCAGGATGCGGAAATGTGGATGGCTCGTATGCATTGTTATCGGCGATGACGGTACGTGCATACGTACTCTGTACAGTATTCTGTACGTACGTCGTTACGTACGTATACCACCCTATGTATGCGGGGGGGGGGGATGAAATGCGGAAGTGTCGTGGCGTAAAGTGGTGTACACAAACTGAGTGTATTTGTATAACTGTGAGCCGAATAAACTACCCTACGTGCACCGTATTTATTTATTTTTGGTATTTTATTGTTTGTTTAGTGTGTGAAAGATTGGTTGACAAATCAGCAGACGTGTCCGATTTGTAAGCGGTTCAATCCTTCTCCAGAAGAATATCCGGAATTGTCCTAACCGCTGCTTCTGCTTTGGACTCAAGATACACCTTTATGAAAGACCCTGTACTTCTCTAGTTTCTGTAAAGCCGTGAGGTAGAGCAGAGAAGCCACCTTTGAGGTGAATGGAAAGGAAAAGGATTGTCTGCAAAATATGGAACGAGGACTTTATTTTTTGTGAGGGATTACATGATGATGCATTGTTTTCTTACTAGGCCGAAACGTCAACTACTACTGTGTACGCTTGCGCTCTATGCTGTTTGTAGGTGAGATACTGGAATGATTACGACGGTATATCTTTTTACGCTTGGGATTTGATGATATGCCGATTAGCGTAGTGTGTTTTGTGATCAAAGTTCAAAGGAATATGATTCAAGTCTTCTTCCAGAATAGGAAGTTGATATGCGTTATGTTCTTGGTATGATTACGCTTATTTTACGTAGCGGAGGTGGGCTCTTCTGTTCTGATTACTACTTTTTTTACTAGTGTTGCCAAACTGGGGTCGGTTATTGTGGTTAGTATTGTATATACTGTATGTACATGAAGAGGTCGATTGTGCTTCTTTTTTGAGTTGGTCACTGTCCGTATCTGTCGTTCATTCATGCGTACTCTTTGAATCCCAAACACTGTTTTCTTTTTTGTTTTTTTGGAGGAGGCTTATTTGCAAGAAGTGATTTGCTTACAAATTCAATGCCTTTTCGTTGTGTGTGCGCATGTGTGTGTGTGTGTGTGTATTCAATCTGTTATTTTATTATATTCGAAGAATGTACACGTACGTGTTACATTTGTACAGTTTAGGGCCACTCCTCCATTTTGATGTGTGAATGAGCCCTTTCATCGATGTCGATGTGGTGGTGAATTGAACGAGGCATGCATATAGTGGATATGGTGTACTACTGGATGCAGAGAAACCACAGATAGGCGTTGCGGAATAAAAAAAACATGTGAAAAATCTCAGTGTTTATTGTCGCTGTAACGACATGACATTCAGAGTTCGTGTCACACCCGTTTAGCACACAGACACAAAACAACCAGCTGAACAACTGACGTAATTATTGATTAGCAGCGGAGTGATCATTATCGCAGTTGGTTTGTTGGAAAAAAAATTCAGCGACACCCGCAACGATGGACTATCATGTTGGGAATTCGTCGTTTTTTTATGTTTCCTGAAACAACAACAAGCCCAGTGTTGCCAATTGTATGCCAGAAAACATCTAGCAGCAACTACGCTGATATCGGGAATGTCTACTATTGTTAGGTGGGGGAATAAATAGGTTCAGCGTTTCCGTGCTGTTTCCACGGCGGGTGTAGCAT
The DNA here is from genome assembly GCA_030247985.1 of Epsilonema sp. ZAB3_2. Lineage (NCBI taxonomy): Eukaryota > Metazoa > Nematoda > Chromadorea > Desmodorida > Epsilonematidae > Epsilonema > Epsilonema sp. ZAB3_2. The sequence goes on from JASAMW010004699.1 coordinate 24,034, forward strand.
GATAGGCTACCTGAGGGGTCGACAAAGACCAACTCCATGTCGGTCATTTCCTGTGGCGAACAGCAGGGTCCGACGCCTTCTGCCGGCTGTTCGCTTTTGCTTTGCAGCCGCTGTATCTGCTCCATGGTATGCGTTAATGCAGCGTGCTGGTTGCGAAAAAGCGAGGCACTGGTGATGCCTTTGCAGCTGCCTGCGCAGTAATAGGCGTTGTAGCGCTTCGGGGCAATAATCCAGTCCCACTCAAAACTTTCGAAATCAATCTGTGCATACAAATACAGTATTATTTACCGGTGCATAAAATATTGAGAGGTCGTCCTATTTGGGGCTATGCATAGAGGGGAGGGGCGTAATGTATGGGGATATGCTTTGGACATACCGTATTTACCGGTAGATAACCCCCCCAATGCATAACCCCCCCCCCCCCCCCAATGCATACCCCCATATTGGCAAAACATAAAAAATGCCCAATGCATAACCCCCCCTATGCATACCCCCATATGTACTGTACAGTACCTGAACCTACCTATGTAAGCTGGTCATATAGTACTCATAGCCACTCCCACACCAAGCTAAGATGCCTATAAGCCTGCTTGGGGGTGTATTGTACTAGAATAACCGTGTTTTGACCTCAATTATGCCCTAAAACACGTGCTTTTGACCTAAAAAATATGCCTCTGCGCACCTCTCAAAAACATAAAAAATGCCCCATGCATAACCCCCCAATGCATAACCCCCCCCCCCCCTATGCATACCCCCATATGGGACCTCTCAATTTTTGCATACCCCCATGGGGCTATGCACCGGTAAATACGGTATCTTTGCTTTTTAATGGTACGCACGCAGAGGCATATTTTTAGGTCAAAAGCACGTGTTTTAGGGAATAATTGAGGCCCAAAACAGGGTTGTTCTAGTACAATACACCCCCAAGCAGGCCTATACTAGGCATCTTAGCTTGGTGTGGGAGTGGCTATGGGTAGCTTATGACCAGCTTTATATAGGTAGCTTCAGGTACTCTACACTCTACAGTACATAGCGCTATGCATTGGGCATTTTTTATGTTTTGACAATATGGCGCTATGCGATTGGCGGCTATGCACCGATAAATATGGCAAACACATTAGTAGGGGCTTATACACGAATGACTTAGAGCAGGTTAGTTGCTTGTATGCAAAAAAGGGCTCGACTTTACCTGCAGTGGGTATCTGCAGCATTCATTGCGATAGCGTCCCGGCAGTAATGAGCAGTCGTTAGGCACGCGAGGATAAGAAGGTAGTTCGGCTGGGTCAAACTGCAGTTGCTGCGTCAAGCCTCGAACCTCGATCTCCAAGTACATCTGTAAGCCAATAGAACAAGATGACAACGAAAAGCGAAGTCGAAAATACAGGTGAAATAATATAACTCAGCGCATAAAAAGTAACAGTACAGTACAGTACCATATGCTTGCGAACATTGGTGTGATTGGGTCCTCCGACGTCGAGTGCTTGACCTTTGTAGACAGTGGAGTTGCTGCTCTCCTTAGCGCTGACCAATAGACCGAAATTCTTGTGGGGATCTATTGTCCAGTCGTTTACGAGCTTCGTCACATCGAGCGAATTCCACATTGCTTCGCTGTCGCCTTCAAATTTCTGCACACAGAACTGGCCGTCAATGTCGAACTATATGTACATACGTACATGTAAAGTGTAACTCAGGTCTCTGTAACCGGCCATAGCTGTCATGATCAAAAGGGTAAATCGTGTGACTGAGGTCATCCAGGTGTGTTAGTTCAGTGGTAGGGCGCTCGCCTGGTTTGCGAGAGGTTCAGGGTTTGATTCCCTGGCACATCTGGCAAATTTTCATTCTCGACTCTTGCACCGAATACAATAGAATAGAGTAAACTAAACGGTGGTCGCACAACTGCTTCGCACGCATGAATAGGATATGCACAGTTGATGCACTGATATCATGCTCACCTTTTGAAACACGGCTATGGCCGGTGTGATTTCCTTTTCTTCCGGTATTTGTACACGTGCACGATGTATTTGTCGTTGCGCAGTTTTGGGGTCGAGTTGAATTTCTTGACGTAGAAGTGCAAGGTGGCATTCCTGATGTTGTAGCGGCTCATGTTGAAAAGATTGAAGTATGTACGGTGATGGTCAGGGAAAAGATGGTCGGGCTCTGAAAAAAACCATAGGTGAACTATAGGTATTTGCGCCATTCACTCCTTGTGTTGTGACACAGTACAAGTATGGTAAACCCTAAGAGTGCTGGTTTTCAAGTCATACAAAATACTCCGACTTTGTGCGAATATAGTATTATTTATTTGATTTGTTATATTTGGCATTGGCGGTAGTGGACTACGTTTGAAGAATTCTTGATTTTGAGCACCACCGCTTAATTCATATCACCCCAATGCCCCAATATTATTATTCATCGAAAAATGCCTTTGGTTTGGCGTGTACCTGTAGGTGACAAAATTATTCTTCTAACTCGTATTCCCCCCAGTTCCTCAAGCCGTGGACCCAAGACCGTTTTCAACCGACTCCAAATGCTGTTTCCTTAGCTCAGCGGCAGCTTTGGCTTCCTGCTTTTCTTGCCATGCGATACGAGATACCACGTCATCTGGTGACGTAGAATTATTCACCGGCGCCATCTTATCGACACCGGTCACATCTCCATAGATGTGATAGAAGGCATTCGATAAATTTCTGAGCAAGCCCGGTTGCAGAAGACGAAAACTGGCATTTCTGGATATTGTTGGTGCAGCTGAACTGGAGTGGAAGCCCACTTCTGATAAGACACGGTCCCTCAGCTCCTGTACGTGCAGCTGGCCTAGAGTACAGTGATGATAACGCAATGCAGCCTCCCTTGATATGCCGCCCTGGGCTGCAAGGATGACTCCAACATGAGCTCAGCACTACAGTTCACCCTCAGTTGAGGATTAAGCAACTGTGCACTGCACAGTGAAAGAAAGCACATTGTGAGCACTAGCAGGTAGAAAGCTCGCCGTAAGCTTGGAAGACAAGATGTGACGAAGAACAAATAATAAGACATGGTTGAATTGAATATTAATGTAGAATAGAAAGGAATAATAACTGTCAAGACATTGTACGAAATCAACAAACAATAGCACGTACTAGTACAGGTAGGGACAATACGCTCCGCACTTCTTTACACATTTCAGCCGTGCAAAACCTCAGGGGGTACAGGTATTAAAACCTGCACACAGGGTGTACTGTAAGACAGTTCTGTCAAGTCAACAAACCATCATCTGACAAAACATCACCCATTGTGTACACTTTGTTGGCCCTTCCAAATTCCACGTGAAAAGGTCGTGCAAAAGTGATATCAGTACCTATGTACATGGACTACAGGCAAGCAGAAGAGTGATAACATTTTAAAGAACGGACGTAAAAAAGCGGATCGATGGTATCAGTGGGTTTTCCTTGGAATTTCTTCGAGCTACCCCAGATAAAATTTTTGTTTATGGAAACAAGGTAATTTAAAATGTTGTACGTAGTACGTATATACCTGCTGTGTACTGGTATACCTAAAAATAGCCTTGTTTCTACAGGTGTCCCATTTGGATATATCATGTCGTTTCGGGATCATGTCATGTCATCCACTACTAAGGGATACTGTAATGCATGGAAATTAGGTAAAACGAAAGGGCAAAAGGGAAACTCGGAGATGGTCCGATCATGATCCCAACCCTGCTTGTATCATTTTATATCATGTTGGACCCTGTTTTTATCATTTTCCGCCTGACTTGAGGTCGCGGGCCTAAGACTAAAATCTTCTGCTCAGCATGGGCACGCGGCTCTACCAACATGGAAATATTGCGGAACAACACTAGCTGAACGTCATCACAGTCCAGAACATAACGGATTCAAAAATACAGGCGATTTACAGCCCATTACAGCCTTCAAGCAGGGGCTGTCGAGGTCAATAAAGTGGCACCACTTAAAAATGTTGAAAAACGTGGGAAATTTGGAAGCTTGCAATTTCATCCCTTACTTGACCCACTTAATAATATGGTTCAAATTTGGAGGCAATGGAT
>JASAMW010004700.1:0-75094 GCA_030247985.1 Epsilonema sp. ZAB3_2
TCTGAGCATTAGTCTTAGTAATCCGGCCACCCATGATTTTGCTAATTTGAGACTGCCCAGGCTATTCTTTATTATTTTGGCATGTTAGAGAAGAAGCAGAAGTAATAACCATGGACAGCAACTACCCATTAGTCAGCTAGATAGTTGAGGTAAGGTAAAAATGGTGTACTTTGCTGTCAACTAATCTTTCAGACTACCGATCAAAAGTTGCACTGAAAATCAAGGTTAATTCAGAGGGGTCGCCTCGCGACCAAGCACTGGCCTTATTGCATAATGGTGAATTGAATACTTTAAAACAGCAGTTACTAGGTACTTTTGCCTTTCAATTTCATCTTTAGGGACGCTGACCTGTCTATTAGCCTTTATATTAATTAGCCATTAGCGTCATCATACCGAAAACGGAAATTATAACCCATGGCCTGCTGCTAACGAAGCCAAAGATTTCACGATACCTATTTATTTTGCACCTTTTTCTACGCACATAATAGGTACATACTGTACATGGATGGTACACCTTACAAAGGCAGCATGAGCTGCGTACCAGGGGCGATATTTAGTCACACAATTCTTGAGCTGCGTTCTCATTCCTCTCCTATTGTTATACACTATGTATTTTGTTACTCGGTTTGTATTATACTCATAGTCATAATGATACCATCACTAGGGCAGTCCGTGTACTTTATCATCACGTTGATTATCACTTCCTGCAGTGGCCTGTTTTTGAATAGTTTCATAATAATTATCAGCTTGGTGGCGGCGGATGGTGACTACAAGTGGATGCTGCTGTTCCTGGCCAGCCTCGATTGGCTTCTTTGCCTGTTGGCTATTGTTTCTTTGCCCCTCTACGCCGTAGCGAAGGTACCCTTGTACCAACCACTACTTGGTGCACGATGGCTTCAGTACCAGCCGAATAGCACTAGCACCATGAGCGAGGAAGGCGAAAGCATATGCCAAATTTTGGCCGTGATGTTGCCTGCCTGCACGGTGGCATCTGTAGCTCTCTTGCCTGTGCTACCCGTGTCTCGATACGTGGGGTTGCGCTGGCCAGCATCGTATCAAATAGTTTTCACGCCTCTGCGAACAAGCCTGTGGTGCTTGTGGGTCATTGCGATTGCGTTGGCAGTGAGCCTACCAGGGATCTTGTCGCTACAATCCGTCGTTGAGGAGTACGTGGGCATATGCGGGATTGTGCAGAAGCAATTCTGGTCTGGGTGGCTGTCTCAAATCGGCCCATTCTTCTGGCTCCTTGTGCATGGCATCAACGTCTATTTCAACTACAAAGTCCACTGCTTCCTGCGCTCACATCAGCAGGTAACCTCCACCTCACTGCAGCACCAAAGTCTGATGGCAAGGAATCGCCAGCTGATGTGGATGGGGCTGAGCCAGACTGCGGCTCCTTTGCTCTGCCAACTGCCTTCTATTCTCTTCATCCGACTGGTTGGTTGGCAGCTGATTGCGTCCGAGGAGGCGGCGCGATGGCTGCTCACCACCTCCTTCCTTCTTCTTCGCTTTGGTCCGCTAGTCGACTCTGTACTCTGTCTTTGTTTCGTCAAGGCCTATCGGTCCTTCTTTCTGAACTGGTGCCGCAACTTCTGCCGACATTTTCATTGTAGCTTTTTCATTGGGATTCCAAGAGCGGCAAACAACGTGGAAGCAGCTGAAGAAGTTGGAATGCGCGGGGTTGGCGGTGTACAGTACGTAGTCGAATGACACTGATGTTGTGTTGTACTGTTTATCGTTTTATGAGGGCGTGACGTCCTTGCGGTGGGCGACTAGTATAATGGAGAGAATTTAGTATTGTGAAATGCATGCAAATATATTATTTGGCCTTTAATTATCAAAGTGTCTTTCGCGCCTCTTACTGTAAACGTACGCCGCTTTAACCTGTGTACAGGGCACAGCACTCTCTCAACAATGCAGCAGCATCTTTGCGCCGTATCTTCGCTGCTTGAAAACGCATATGGATGCAGATTACATGGGTCTGGAGACGGAGCTAACTGATGGCTTCACCAGCATGGCCTCAACATGCCTGAGAGGCGCAGGCTGTCCACCGCCCAGGTGGGATCAGGACATTCTCGAAATGCCTGGACCGCTCCAAAAGTGCAAGCTGTGCAAAAAGGTATGTACGACTGTATGTACGTATGCACATACCAGTAAGTCAAAATGCACAGGCACAACCAATACATAATAGTACAACTAAGTCTGATACACAATGCCACCACATACATACGTAGGTACTAGAGGCTGCAAAGTCGATTTTGACTTATTGCCATTTTTTGTCTCTATCACACAGATAATGCCAGCTCTGAAGCGGCTGTATCTGGACAGCAGTCAGGCGCAGCGCGTGTGCGTGCGGCGGGAGTTAAGGCAGGCGATCAAGATCGAAACGGAGAGCTGCGTCGCCACGGAATCCGGCCGCCGCGTTCGTCTTAATCTCGGAGAGGTGCCGGACTTCGACGCAGCCGGCGACGCGCCTACCGTCCGACAGGCTGTGTACGTCACTACACATACGTACATGCACAATGATCACGATCAAAAGGGGAAATTGTGTTGACTGAGGTCATCCTGGTGTGTAGTTCAATGGTTAGGGCGCTCGCCTGGAACGCGAGAGGTCCAGGGTTCGATTCCCTGGCGCATCTGGCAAATTTTCCTTCTCGATTCTGATTTACTGTATTGTCTCTTGGCTGGCTCAAATTCGACGAGTTCATCTCAACCAGCCTGAGATGACTTTGAATTTACTACTTCGCTATGTACTGCATGTGATATGGGAGCAGTCTGGGTGCGAACTCATGACTTTTATGTTTGGACTGGTCATGAGGGTTGATTATTTGCTGGCTTAACGGACCCTGCTCATGACTTGCTTTCTGTAGGGCCGACAACGTTCTGAAGCACATGAAGGGCATGTACGCCATCGATACTTGTCCCAGCACCGGTCAAGTGGAAGGCTGCATTCGACAACAGAAGCAAAACGGCCGGCACTATACTACGCATTGCGGCTACAGGGGAGATTGCTGGAACAAGTATGTTAACCCTCTTCGTAATCCCTGGCGTCCGCCTGTCCACCCCGTCTACGGACGGGGTTTGCCGGGTGGCTACGGACAGGCGGACGCCTGGGATTACGTACGAAGGGGGTTACAGGCTTTTGTTTTCCTGGTGAACTTTTCCAGCTCCCTGCCTCATGTGTATGCGGAAATGTTCCACTGTGTTTAAAAGTTCTTCTCCACCTTGCTAGCTAAGCCGTGAGATTTTTCTTTGCCTTAGGAACGTAAATGGCCAATGCCAGCGACCGTTCGGCGATGTGGAGCGATACGTGTGCACTTGCTTCGAGAAACGACGCCAGTATCTGCAGGAGATGGTGCAGAGCATCGTGCGCGGAGTTTCGCAGGCGCAGGATAAGCGAGAGTGCGTCGCGAACGTCAAGAAAGCACTGTAAGCATCCAGTTACGTATTCAACCGTGCTGGGACACGGTTGTACATTTCCCTATACATACTATGTATACACACGTGTATACATAAGTAGGTACATACCACATAGTGCACCGTACAGGAATGATCAATAACCGCTGAGGTGAAGAAGGTAAACCCTCAGTCCGCCGTACCGTTCGTTCTGCACCGTGCTTTTGTAAGAACTCTGTAATATTATGAATCTACTGTGCTTTCTACTGTATTTTCTACAGCGGACCACTGCGTAGGTCCTTAAAATACAGAGGTCTACAAAGCACGGTGCACAGCGATACGGCGGACTGATGGAAGGTGTTTAGATGAAGAACTGCCGCCTTTTCTTTTGCATTTCAGCGTTCTTCCGTCCGGTCAAAGCGTGATGGAGATCGTAAACAACGTGATTTCCAACTGCTGGAATCGCGAGGACGCCGCCGCCGCTCTGTCTCGCGCCTCCAGCACGCTGGGCGTGAGCGAGCGCGGTCGTAGCGGCTCCTCCAGTAGCAGCAAGAACTTGTTCAACAAGGGCCTCAGTCTGGGCTGCACCCTGGTGATCACGTGTAAGGATCCGCGCAAGGCCAACACCAACATCTGCAGACAGATCGGCAGTGGGAATTCGAGCACGGATCTGGTGCCGCTGTTGGGCAGCATGCTCCGCTATTTCATCGACGCATTCTTTCACCGCCTAGACCGATTCTGCCCGCACGGGTGCTCCTAAAAGCAGGATACATATTGTGCATACAGTACCTACGTACAGTCGTGACGTCACAATGTGCATCTCGAGGACTCACGATGAAAAAAATCGGTGACGTTTCTAGTTGGTCATGTCCGAAAATAATGGATCTGTAACAGTGTGCATACGGTTGGTTGTACGTACAGCCTCTGTGCTTCTATGAGATAATAAGCACTGATCGAATAAATTGCGTGCTACAACAGATGAACGTTACGTACACTACGCAATACGCGTTTGGCAGTTGGCATGCGGCATCATACATTTGTACATTTGTACAGTAGTACCAAAAATATATAATTGCCTTAGAAGAAGAATGGAGCACCCAGTGTAAACGAAGGAGGCAATCCCTGACTCATATTCGGCCCATTATAATGGGTTTTTCGAAAATCCAATGTACATAGTAAGGGGTTCTCTTTCTATTGGGTTTTACGAAACCATTGTAATGGGTTTTTCGAAAACCCAATGTAATGGGTACTGTAAAGCTTCGTGTATAATCCCTTCGAATATAATCCCCTCGTGTATAACATAACCCCCTATTTGGTGAGTAACGATTTTTATCCCCTCCTCTAACCAAATTTTTTTCAATAAAGGCGTAAAATGCGCAAATAAAGCAAAAGAAAGCATGCCGGCGATGATTTGGCTCATTTTGCTTGGCCTCTTGTATAACCCCCTCGAATCGGTAACTAATTTTTATCCCCCCGGCGGTTATACACGAAGCTTTGCAGCATAATGGTTTTGTAAAACCAAGGAAAACCCAATAGGATGGATGCCCATTATTACATTGAGTTTTCCCAAAACCCATTATTATATGGCTAAAAATATTGTGAACGACAAAAATCTCTACAGAATCGCGTGAAAATTGTCCATCAAATCAAATTTCCAATCAAGTCTCAGTCTCGGCTAAAATTGACCCTCAAAGTTGCGAGACCGAGGCCGAAACCGAGATTGGCAAAAATGATTGAAAGTTCCGGGACCGAGGCCGAAAAAAGTCCATGCACTGCATGCGACCTGACTGCCCTGCCCTCGACCCGCCGCCATGGCATAGTAGCGCACCCCAGCCACGAGGCACACAATAATGTAAAACAGAACAAAAAAAGGTCGGTATCGGTTAAAATGGTGCCCTCAATTGTACATAGTTTGATTGAAAGTGAAATGATTAGAACATAACATTCACAATTAAGAAATAAATTTGAATTAAAGGAAAAATTTGGAATGTATACTGTAGCAGTTTAAATCACGAGGTCTCTATCTTTTCTGGAATTACGTTACATTTTTGTTCTGTGCTCTGTTCTATTTAGTACGTACATAATATGTCTAACCAGACCGGAACTGCACGTAAGCTGAGCGCGTGCTGCCTGTAAACAAGGGACCTCTTGTCTTGCTCGAACTTTTTTATGGTAATCGAGTTTCCTTAGATCCGTTTGCATCAGTGTTTATGACCTTCACGGGACAAAATAACTCGTTTTTCTTGTAATTGACTATCTTTCTAAAATTTCCGCAGCGTTTTGTTTTACCTTTAAGCACGAGTGCCTCATTTGGAAAAGTTGCACGTTTAGAGTGACGTAGGCCTACAGAATTGTTGAAACACAAATTTAAAGTTAACTTGGTCAACCATGAAACCCACACTCATCATCTTCATCTGCCTGAGTCTTTGGCTTACCACCGAAGCCTTTCCAACCTGGGGCGGCGTCTGTAAGCAAGATTCTTTTCGCAAATTAGAGAATTTATTTATTTATTTATTTATTTATTTATTTAATTTATTTATTTATTTATTTATTTATTTATTTATTTATTTATTTATTTATTTCCTATAGGGCTAATGCCTATTTTTACCCGTTTTTTCAGACGGTCCAGGAGGTTTTGATGGCGGTTTCGGTCCAGGAATCGGATGGAGTCCGGTAGCCAGCCCCCTGGCTCACCCCCTGCCTGTGCCCCACCACCACCATCAGCATGGATTCGGTCATCATCACGGCCCCTTGCCCCACACCCATTTCCACTGTCACGGCCTTGGAGGCCTGTGCCATACCCATCCTCACATGTGAACGTGAAAGGGTTAATAAAGAAACTCTCCCATACAGTGTTATCGTAGGTAGGCCTATGTATTGTTGCTGATTTTTTCAGTTAGTATTTTATGCAACTTTCCCGACGTGCAGTAATGTAGCCATAGCCTAGGCGATTTGCTAAAAGCAGGGCACAGTTTTCACTGAAGTGCGCTTTTGTTATAGAAAAGGTTTGATTTTATTGAGATACGAATTAATAAAAAGTAGTTTTCCTATCACCTATTGCTTATTGCATGATTATCACGTATTTACCACTAGATGTAATCACGATTATTGCGGATCCCAAAAGTGGTCCGTACATTTTTCCTGCGTACTGCATCGTCATTGTCAGCCAGCCTACTTCAAGAAGTAAAGCAAAAAAATGTATTGTGTCATCGTCACGGTTATGACCATTATTATTATTGTTATCAAATCAGGTTTCCGAATGCCATGAAGCCGTACGTTTTGACGGAAACGGAACTGATAGCGTCGTCGAAGGAAACGGAACTTTTGCAAAATCAAACGAGCTTCATACGGCAATCAATGCGTCACCACATATGCACACACCTCAAAAATATTCACCAATAAAAGCGTTCAACCTATTCCTCCGGAACAGTGTCTGAATCGCACGCTCTTTTTGATTGCCAATTTTCAACACCTTGAACGGCAGAGTCAGAGTGAGTTGTCTCTCCCAAGAAATCTGCAAATTTCGAATCTTGGTACCAGTATGGGCTTCCGACTTGTGGCACTTTGTGTCATTATCGCGTTTGCCAACTTTTACTGCTTTTCTGACGCTTGGGGCGGCAGTTACGGTATATTCTATGGACCAGTGCGCTGTCGCGATTGTTGTTGCGTTGCGTCACGTTGCACCAAATCAAGCTTTCAGTAAATACCGTGGGGGCGCTATCAACCAACCCAATTGCGACAACACAGCTGGTCCATAGTATCAACCAGTCGTATGTACGTACAATACATACCATACTGAACCTTTGCCCCTTCCTTTTTTATTTTGCCTCCGCCATACGTACGTACAGTACTTACCCCGTCTACCCAGAGTCCGTTCTCTTTCATGCTATAAAAATTCATTTTAGCAGCAGCTTGTTATCGGAGTGGAGTGTACGTACGTACGTAAAATACCTATTTCCTACGTAGGTACATTACAAATTTCCAAAATAGTGACCCGTCGGCCGAAACAAAACCTCGTATCGTGTCATCTCATTTTCAGGCTATTACCCAACAGGGTACTACACTGGCCATTACTACGTGCCCACGTACCACTATTATCACGGCGGTTTCCATACCTATCCGCTCTCCCATGTACACTGTTATCACGATCACTGCCATGTGCATAACTATGTGAAAAAGAAGAAGAAGTGAATAAGAGTATGTATCGTGCACCGTGCTGTATGTACAGTACATCTGTAGCCATTCACTTACTGTAATTAGATACCTAAACTGGGATACCTAAAAGTTCAACTGTACTGTCGAATAGTCAGTGATTTCCTCCTTCATGTACACTGTGTGCTCCATTCTTCCCAAAGCCCACTTATATATTTTTGGTAGTACACCTGCTGATTGCATACATTGTAGAGTAATACGTACAGTAAATATTCACTGTTAGAGAATCCATGTGCTGAGGACTACTAAACGAGTGTAAAATTACAATGCAAGAAATTGGAGGACTTCCGTATATTTCTTGCAGGTGTACAGTACCACGACTACATGCTGTACAACGACAACTTCAACTGTGAATAGTGCATACGTACATACCTTACCATGTACATACCCGTACATGAATGTGCAATACTTCGTACGTAGCGTACAGTGCGGTGACACACACGCATACTGTAGGTTCACACATTAACCCCTCATCTATTTGGCAGGTCGCAGCGACCAAAATGCGACCCCAAACGACAAAATTGACAAAGTGTCCAGAACGCCATCGGTAGCATTTTTGGAAAAATTGTTTTTGCAAAAATCCGACCAAAATGCGACGTAGTGCGATCGCATGCGATACCAATGCGTATACTCAGGCGATCGCATTTTGCGTCGCACTAGGTCGCATTTTGGGGTCGCTGCGACCTGCCAAATAGAGGATGGGTTAATGTGTGAATTACAGTATGCGTGTGTGTCGTGCGCTACAGTACAAAGTATACGGTATTTGCATGAGTAAGGTATGTACGTATAGTTATTCACATTCGTTGTACAGCATGTAGTGGTACACTGGAGAATAGTACGGAAGTACAGTAGTCATCCCTCAAGGCACGGTGGAATTCTAACAGTGGAAATATTTACATTACTCTACGTATGGTGGCAGGTGTTACCAAAAATTATAGTGGGCTTGGGGGAAGAATGGAGCACACAGGTGTACAGTGAAAAGAGAGGAAATCACTGGGTATTTTGCGACGGTACCGCTGAACTTTTAGGTATACAGTTTAGTATATAATTACAGTATAATGTGAGCTACAGATATTTACTGTACATAGGCACGGTGCCCGCCGCGTACGTGCTCTATCATCACTCTCTCTCTTTCGCATCGGTGGTGCCCGCATCGTAATCGTGGTGAGAGGCCTACATGGGAAACGGATAGCTATGGAAACCGCCGTGACGTGGTACGTGGGCACGGTGGCCAGTGTAGTACCTTGAGTAATATTGGAAAAGTGGGTGACACAATACAAATTGTTGCAGCAACGGTAATTATTTTGGAAATTTGTAATGTACCTACATTGAGGAAATAGGTCATTTTCTACACGTCCCTCCACTCCGAAATAGCACATTGCTGTGAAATGAATTTTTATAGGAGAAACAGACTATCATAGACGGGGTGCTACGTGACACGTGGCATGAAAAGGGAAGGGGCGAAGGTTGCAGTCGTGTGGTGTGTACTGTAGCGCGTCACAACTGGGTTGGTGCTATGGACCCCGGCGTGTTGTAGATTGGGTTGGTCCCCCCCCCCCCCCCCACGTGGTATTTTGAAAGTTTGATTTGGTGTGACGTGACGCAACGCCTCGTCAAATACGGTAATCCCGCCCAAGGCGGCCGGAGAGGCGGTGAACCCGGTGGGTGAGTGGGGCACGAGAGAGTGCCGGCGGGGTGGTGCCTGCCCAAGAGATTCGAAATTTGCCATGTTGGGAGGACAAGTTGCGCTCTGGCTCTCTCCCGTTAGGTGTTGAAAGTTGGCAATCAGAAGAGCGTGCGATTCGGAGTTTCGAGGAATCGGTTGAACATTTTTAGTTGGTGGAAGTTTGAGGTGTGTGCATATGTGGTGACGCATTCATTTGCCGTATGAAGCTCGTTTGATTTTGCAAAAGTTGCGGTTTCCTTCCGACGACACTACATTCCGGTTTGCCGAAACGTACGGCTCATGTACATTCAGAAACCTGATTTGATAACAAGAATAGTGAGAATAATGCGTTGCCGTAACCGCTGACGATGACACGATATCCTTCACGAGATGGGCGATGCAGCGCAGGAAAAATGTATTACGGACCACTTTAAGATACAATAATGCGTCAGATATCATGGTAAATACATTGTGATAATCATGCAATAAGCAATAGGCGATAGGAAAACTATTTTTTTATTATATCTCATAAAATCAAACCTTTATTATAACGAAAGCGCACTCCAGTGAAATATACCCCTTGTTAACAAATCGCCTAGCTATGGCTACATTACTGCACGTCAGAAAAGTTGCATAAATTATACTAACTGAAAAAATCAGCAACAATACATAGGCCTACCTAGATAACACTGTATGGGAATTTCTTATTAACCCTTTAGCATTCCGGTGAGGAATCAGATCACACAGGCCTCCAAGGCCGTGACAGTGGAAATGGGTGGGCAAGGGTGATGACAAATCGTGGATTGGTAGAGGGTAAATTCCGTCGATTTGTGGACCGAAAACACAGTCAAAACCTATCGATGGTATAAACAATTGATAGGCATTAGCCCTATCAGAAAATAAATAAATAAATAAATAAATAAATAAATAAATAAATAAATAAATAAATAAATTAAATAAATAAATAAATAAATAAATAAATAAATTCTGATTACAAAAAGAATCTTGCTTACGAGAACACCACTTGGAAAGTTTCGTGGTAACGAAGACTCAGGCAGATGGAAGAGAGATGATAATATGTAATGGTTGGGCCCGACGTTTTTAAATTTGTGTTTCAACAATTATTAGCATCACTCTAAACGTGCAACTTTTCCAAATGAGGCATGCTTTTAAAAGGTAAAACGAAACGCTGCGGAAATTTCCAAAAAGATGGTCAATTACAAGAAAAACGAGTTCTTGTCCCGGTGAAGGCCATAAAGTTCAAACAATCTAAGATCATTACCGAGAACGAGCAACCATGTTAGACGGCAGCACGCGCTCAGCTTACATACAGTTCCGTCTCGTTCCAACATTGTGTCTACTAAATAAACAGAGCACAGAACAAAAATGTATTCAGAAAATAATCGAGACCTCATCATTTTGATAATCCTGCACTATTGCATTCCAAATTTTGCTTAAATTTATTTCTTAATCGTGAATGTTATGTTCTCATCATTTTTTCACTTTCAAATCAAACTACAATTCAAGGGCACCATTTTTAACCGATACAAATTTGTTCTGTTTTACATTATTGTGCCTCGTGGCTAGTCTATGCCGGCACAGGTATGCGAAGGGCAGGCATCAGGTCGGCAGCATGGTGCGTGACTTTTCAGCAGGTCCCGGAACTTTTTTCAATCATTTTTGCCCTCGGTTTTCGGCCTCGGTCTCGCAATAAAGTTCAATTTCCCACCCCGAGACCTTGAATTTGATTGGAAATTTGATTTGATGGACAATTTTTACGCAATTATATTTTTTGTCGTTTTTCACAATATTTTCACCGTATAATAATGGGTTTTTGGAAAACTCGATGTATGACAGCATCATCCTATTGTTGGTTTTACAAAACCTGCAAAGCTCAGTGTATAACCGCAGGGATAAAATTCATTACAGGGGTTAGCGAGGCAAAATGAGCCAAATAATCACCATGCTTTCTTTTGCTTTATTTGGGGCATTACGCCTTATTGAAAAAAATTTGGTAGAGGAGGATAAAAATCATTACTCGCCGAATAGGGGTTTATATTTATCAAAAAAGTTTGATTTTATTGAGATACGAAATTAATAAAAAGTAGTTTTCCTATCACCTATTGCTTATTGCATGATTATCACGTATTTACCACTAGATGTAATCACGATTATTGCGGATCCCAAAAGTGGTCCGTACATTTTTATTGCGTACTGCATCGTCATTGTCAGCCAGCCTACTTCAAGAAGTAAAGCAAAAAAATGTATTGTGTCATCGTCACGGTTATGACCATTATTATTATTGTTATCAAATCAGGTTTCCGAATGCCATCAAAGCCGTACGTTTTGACGGAAACGGAACTGATAGCGTCGTCGAAGGAAACGGAACTTTTGCAAAATCAAACGAGCTTCATACGGCAATCGATGAGTCCACCACATATGCACACACCTCAAAAATATTTCACCAATAAAAGCGTTCAACCTATTCCTCCGGAACAGTGTCTGAATCGCACGCTCTTTTTGATTGCCAATTTTCAACACCTTGAACGGCAGAGTCAGAGTGAGTTGTCTCTCCCAAGAAATCTGCAAATTTCGAATCTTGGTACCAGTATGGGCTTCCGACTTGTGGCACTTTGTGTCATTATCGCGTTTGCCAACTTTTACTGCTTTTCTGACGCTTGGGGCGGCAGTTACGGTATATTCTATGGACCAGTGCGCTGTCGCGATTGTTGTTGCGTTGCGTCACGTTGCACCAAATCAAGCTTTCAGTAAATACCGTGGGGGCGCTATCAACCAACCCAATTGCGACAACACAGCTGGTCCATAGTATCAACCAGTCGTATGTACGTACAATACATACCATATAAAACACTTGCCCCTTCCTTTTTTATTTTGCCTCCGCCATACGTACGTACAGTACTTACCCCGTCTACCCAGAGTCCGTTCTCTTTCATGCTATAAAAATTCATTTTAGCAGCAGCTTGTTATCGGAGTGGAGTGTACGTACGTACGTAAAATACCTATTTCCTACGTAGGTACATTACAAATTTCCAAAATAGTGACCCGTCGGCCGAAACAAAACCTCGTATTGTGTCATCTCATACACTTTTTCAGGCTATTACCCAACAGGGTACTACACTGGCCATTACTACGTGCCCACGTACCACTATTATCACGGCGGTTTCCATACCTATCCGCTCTCCCATGTACACTGTTATCACGATCACTGCCATGTGCATAACTATGTGAAAAAGAAGAAGAAGTGAATAAGAGTATGTATCGTGCACCGTGCTGTATGTACAGTACATCTGTAGCCATTCACTTACTGTAATTAGATACCTAAACTGGGATACCTAAAAGTTCAACTGTACTGTCGAATAGTCAGTGATTTCCTCCTTCATGTACACTGTGTGCTCCATTCTTCCCCAAAGCCCACTTATATATTTTTGGTAGTACACCTGCTGATTGCATACGTAGAGTAATACGTACAGTAAATATTCACTGTTAGAGAATCCATGTGCTGAGGACTACTAAACGAGTGTAAAATTACAATGCAAGAAATTGGAGGACTTCCGTATATTTCTCGCAGGTGTACCACGACTACATGCTGTACAACGGACCGCAGCTTTCAACTATAAATAGTGCATACGTACATACCTTACCGTGTACGTACCCGTACATGAATGTGCAATACTTCGTACGTAGCGTACAGTGCGGTGACACACACGCATACTGTAATTCACACATTAACCCATCCTCTATTTGGCAGGTCGCAGCGACCAAAATGCGAGCCTAGTGCGACCAAAATGCGATCGCCTGAGTATCGCATTTGTATGATGTGATGGCGCTCAGTCGCATTTTTGGTCGCATTTTTTGCAAACAATTTTTCCAAAAATGCTACGAAACCCGATCGAAGGCGTTTCTTTTGGGACACTTTGTTTTTCGAATTTTCGTCGCTCTGGGGTCGCATTTTTGGTCGCTGCGACCTGCCAAATAGAGGAGGGGTTAATGTGTGAATTACAGGTATGCGTGTGTGTCACCGCACTGTACGCTACGTAGAAAGTATACACATTCATGTACAGGTATGTACATGGTAAGGTATGTACGTATGCACTATTCACAGTTGAAGTTGTCGTTGTACAGCATGTAGTAGTCGTACACCTCCGAGAATATACGGAAGTCCTCAATTTCTTGCGTAATTTTACACTGCAATTTTGCCAGTAGGTCCTCGACACATGGATTCTCTAACAGTGAATATTTACTGTACGTAGTACTGTACATATGCAAATACACAGGGGTACTGCCCAAAAATTATAGTGCGATTTTTTAGGGGAAGAATGGAGCACACAGTGCATGAAGAAGGAAATCGCTGACTCCTCGATAAGTTGAACTTTTAGGCTCCTCTCCCAGTTTAGGTATCTAATTACAGTAGGTGAATGAGCTAGATGTATATACATACACACATGCACAACATACTCTCACTTTTCTATTTTCACATCGTTGCAAGTAATCATGATAACAGTATTATGGGAGAACAATCGTGTGGAATTCACAGTAATAATAATGGTGGTACGTGGCACCCAAGTGTAACTCTCCCTGTTGGGTAATAGCCTGAAAAAGTGTATGAGTGACACAATACAAGGTTTTTTTTGTTTCCGCCCCGAACGGTCAGTTAAAAATATAATGTCTACATAAAATAGGTATTACGTACGTACGTACACTCACTCCCGATAACAAGCTGCTGCTAAAATGAATTTTTTATAGCATGAAAGGATCCAGGCATAAGTACTGTACGTACGCATGGCGGAGGCAAGAGGCAATATGGTATGTATTGTACGTACATACTGGTTGATACTATGGACCAGCTGTGTCTCGCAATTGGTTAGTTGATGGCCCGTGTTTACTGAAAGCTTGATTTGATATGAGTACGGAGCAACAATCGCGACAGCGCACTGTTAATGCAGATATACCGTAACTGCCGCCCCAAGCGTCAGAAAAGCATAAAAGTTGGCAAAACACAATAATGACACAAAATACAGAAGCCCTGCTGGTACCAAGATTCGAAATTTGCAGATTTCTTGGGAGAGCAACTCCTGGCTCCCCGTTCAAGGTGTTGAAAATTGGCAATCCGAAAACCTAATAAGACACTCCTCCCGGAGGAAATGGTCAAACGCTTTATTGGTGAATATTTTTGAGGTGCCTCCTTTGTGGTGACGCATTGGTTGCCGTGTGAAGCTCGTTTGATTTTGCAAAAGTTTCGCTACCTTGGGACAACCCTACTCCACTCCTTTTCCGTCCCGACAGCTTAATGTAACAATTTCAGAAACCTGACTTAATAACAATAATAATAATGGTCATAAGCGTTGACGATGACACAATACATTTTTTGCTTTACTTTCTTGAAGTTAGGCTGGACTGATTAACACGCAGGGAAAAATGTACGGACCATTTTTTGGGGATCCGCAAGGGAAGTAGAGTGGGGGTGAACATTTTTTTACTCAACAAATGAAGCAATAGGTGATAGGAACTACTTTTTTATTAATTCGTATCTGCAATAAAATCAAACCTTTTCTCATACCCACTAAAAGCGCACTTCAGTGAAAACTGTGCCCTGCTTTTAGCAAATCGCCTAGGCTATGGCTACGTTATTACTGCACGTCGGGAAAGTTGCGTCAAATACTAACTGAAAAAATCAGCAACAATACATAGGCCTACCTACGATAACACTGTATGGGAGAGTTTCTTTCTAAGCCTAAGCCTCAGCCTGAGCTGAAGTCTGCCCAAGCGCCTGCGCAAGACATATTTCCATTCACCACCCAGCTCTCAGTGCCCAGTAACTTCAACACCTAGAATTGCAATCCATATTTTCCATGCGAATTCATGCTATTTTGTTGGAACGCCTATGACATTGGAAGTTTTCCATTTTTTCGGTCACTCTATACTTTTGTTGGATGCAAACATTACTGCATGTGTTTGGACCAACTGTCCCCACGCTATCCCACAATTTCGATAAGGGTATATTGATTGATTGATCATGGTTCTTCACACGCGCAACTAGTGTGTTATTTAGGCGGAGCTATTTTTTAGAAAGTCCACGTTGGTTGTTTTGGTTGTTGTGTTTTGGTTGCGTTGCGTTTTGCGGTGAACACTACAAGTCGTCACATCGTCACGCGTCACATGGCGTCACGCGTCACAAATGAGGCGTCACTACACTACACTTCGTCACAAATAAGGCGTCACCACACTACAATTCGTCACAGCTTAGGCGTCACCACACTACAATTCGTCACAGATAGGCGTCACGTCCACAAGTCACCGGATAATCCAGTGCTGGAAATACTCCAGGACGCATCACCAATAACGACAGTGAAGCTGTGAACAATTTCATCAAACAGCACCAGAAATGGATTTCGCTTTCCCTGTAGGAATCAGTTTAGGTAGGCTACTGTAGCAGCATATTATACATACACAGTATATGTACAGTACGTACATACGTTCGTATGTACTGTACTGTACATATATGTATCAAGCTTTGTCAGAATAGTGTATTGACTGACAGTTACGTGTTTTCAAATGCCCCCTCCACCTGCCTGTTTTGGTTTCTAAAACCTAAGGCCGATTCTGAACTGAAAACGCCCTGCTTTATTGCATTGCATACATATGTACGTAATACACAGCTGCGCTTTGCCATGTTTTTCTTTTTCTTTTGCATATCAATGAGCAGCTTGGAGCCGCTGCCCGTCTTTCTCCTCCTTTGTTGCACAGTCTTGCGGTGTCTGTCGGATGTTTACTATGCTCGTTCTTTTCGCGTTTCAACTTTTTCAAAGCATGCACGCTGAATGTAGGCAATGTAAAGATCAGTGTATAGCCCAATACCATGTACTGCCCAATCCCGTGTATAGCCCCCAATTTGGTCTATATTGCACTTGTGCACTTTTTCAAAGCATGCACGCTGAACGAACATATGCAATGTAAAGATCGGTGTATAACCTGATACTATGTATTGCCCAAACCCATGTATAGCCCACACAATTTGGTCTATGTTGCACTTTTGCACTTTTTCAATGCATGCACGCTGAACATAGGCAATGTAAAGGTCAGTGTATAACCCAATACCATGTATTGCCCGAACCCATGCATAGCCCGCCCAATTGGGCAATATTGCACTTTTGCACTTTTTCAAAGCATGCACGCTGAACGTAGGCAATGTAAAGGTCAGTGTATAACCCAATACCATGTATTGCCCGAACCCATGTATAGCCTGCCCATTTGGGCAATATTGCACTTTTGCACTTTTTCAAAGCATGCACGCTGAACGTAAGCAATGAATAACCCAAAACCGTGTATTGCCTGAACCCGTGTATAGCCCGCCCAATTGGGCTATATTATATTGCACTTTTGCACTTTTTCAAAGCATGCACACTGACTGCCCAAATTGGCTGATCTTGTTTGTATTGCCTTGCAGGGCTATACACCAACCTTTACAGTAGCATTACTCATTCTCGATGATTTGCGAATATTTCTACATACCGTATTTACCGGTGCATAACCCCCCCAATGCATAACCCCCTCCCCCAGTGCATACCCCCATATTGGCAAAACATAAAAAATGCCCAATGCATAACCCCCCCTATGCATACCCCCATATGTACTGTACAGTACCTGAACCTACCTTGTAAGCTGGTCATTGTAGTACCCATAGCCACTCCCACACCAAGCTAAAATGTCTATAAGCGTGCTTGGGGTGTATTGTATTAGAATAACCGTGTTATGACCTCAATTATGCCCTAAAACAAGGGCTTTTGACCTAAAAAATATGCCTCTGCGCACCTCTCAAAAACATGAAAAATGCCCCATGCATAACCCCCCCCAATGCATAACCCCCCCCCCCCATGCATACCCCCATATGGGACCTCTCAATTTTTGCATACCCCCATGGGGCTATGCACCAGTAAATACGGTATGTTCACGCAAAAGGGTACCATATTTTAGGGTGCATAGCCCCCTGGGGCTATACAAAAATTGAGAGGTCTGATGGGGTTATACACTGGGGGATACATACTACATAGAAATATCAGTTTACTTCCTATTTCTGAGAGCAAAAATATATAATTGGGGTTAAGGGAAGAATGGAGCACACAGTGTAAACGAAACAGGGCATCCCTGACTCATATTCGATCCATTTTATTGGTTTTTTCAAAAAACTTTTGTAATGGATATCCTTTTTATTGGGTTCCTTTATAAAGGTTTTACGAAAACGGTTTCATAAAAACCTTTATAATGGTTTTGTAATATCCTTTATAAAGGTTTTGTAAAAAACCTTTGTAATGGATATCCTTTATAATGGTCTCATAAAAACCTTTACCTTTGTAATGGATATCCTTTTTATTGGTTTTTATGAAACCTTGTAATGGGGTTTCATAAAAACCAATAAAAAGGATATCCATTACAAAGGTTTTTTGAAAAACCAATAAAAAGGATCGAATATGAGTCAGGGATGCCCTCGTTCAATGAGTATCTCTGTTCGCTGGTAGTTCGGTCGTAGTTCGCTGGTAGTTCTAGAACTTCCAGCGAACTACCAGCGAACAGCCAGCGAACTACCAGCGAACAGCCAGCGAACTACCAGCGAACTGACAGCGAACTACCAGCGAACTGCCAGCGAACTTTTTTGTCCGTGGTTCCCGCTTTTTTTGGCAGTTCGCTGGTAGTTCGCTGGCAGTTTGCTGCTAGTTCGCTGGCAGTTCGCTGGTAGTTGGCGGGCTGTTCGCTGGTAGTTCGCTGGCAGTTCTAGAACTACCAGCGAACTACGACCGAACTACCAGCGAACCCATTTCTCCGGGGTTTCGTTTACACTGTGTGCTCCATTCTTCCCCTAAACCCCTATTATATATTTTTGCTGAGAGTAACGCCATAGGTGTTTCCAAGTGCTCAGCAACTGGATGGACTGGAGAAACGAGGGGTCAGCTCTGTATGTATGTACTGTACATACTGATTATGGTTCTAAAGCCATTTTTGTGACCGCACCTTTCGGTCTTTTGCATGGTTGCTTGCTACTAATGGGCAGCCTTGAATACTTAGTTAGTACATACTTTCAACAAGCATTGAGTCGTGAAGATGCTGTGACGTATTTTACTGTTGTGACGCCGTGTGACGAATGTCGCTGTGACGCCGACGCCGTGTGACGAATGACGATTGTGACGGTGACGATTGACGCCGTGACGAGTGACGCGTGACGACGTGACGAATGACGCTTGTGACGACTTTTAGTGTTCACCCGTTTTGCGTATATTGTTTTGGTTGTGTTGTGTATAGTTAATACCCGCTTTCCTTTCCCACAAAAGGAAATCCATGAAAAGATTGGCAAAAACAAGCGGATTTTAGGAGGATTGGATATTCGATTGGCTTGGAGATTGGTGATTTTGATAAAAGATCAGCAATATTCAGTGTCAGTGTCCAAGTCCAGATGCCAGATACCAAGTACCAAGAACTGTGGAACATGGACAAAACACAGAAGAAACACGTGTCTTCCACTCCGAACTCTTCCCATGCGGCGCCGCAGACTTCTGCTTCACGAAAACTGCGCAAACGTCCCCTCACATCTTCCTCTCACACTCCTGCTCAGCTGAAAAGCGCAAGAAGTGCTTCTCCCTCTCTCAAAGTATGCAGCAGCTCCGATGAAGCCGAGGTTATCCCTGGATGCAACAGTAATACTAGCAACAGCCATGGACTCGACTCTTGTCTCAAGTGGTACGAAGGAAGTTTAGAAGCTTCGTAAAGTTATCCTCTGGCCGGTAGGATTCATGATAAACTTGATGTACAATGGGTCAGACCAGAATAATGGAAGATGGTGAAACTTTAACCCCACAACGTTTCGGCTCATACACAGACTTGAGCCTTCATCAGGTTTTTACCCAACGTTCTAAGCCACCTGATGAAGGATCAAGTCTGTGTATGAGCCGAAAAGTTGTGGGGTAAAAGTTTCACCATCTTCCATTATTCTGGTCTGACCCATTGTACGTCAAGTTTATCATGAAGGAAGTTTAGGCAGGCAGGCTGCGTATTTATTCACGGAGAGAATGCGAGATACTCGTAGTCGTGGAAAAGAGGACTTCACCCACGTTGACGTGTGTGTTTTGTGCTGAAAAAAAACTATTCGAATGGAAGCATCCGCATTCTCTCGGTCGATGCACCAATGTGCTCTGCATGCAATGGTGCAATTATGGTATTCGCTACTTGCGCTAAGATCCAGGGCGCAAGGCGATCTTGCGCCAGTAGCGGATAGAGTTTGATAAGCATGTAGGCTACGTACAAAGCGCACAGTACAGTGCGGTAGGTACCTACATTTACTTCATGTGTTTTTCTTATTTTAGTCCGATTTGTCTTCGATTTTTCGAAGAGCCCTGCTCAACCAAGTGCGGACATACCTTCTGGTAAGCTCTAGTGTGTAGTATGTGTATGTTTGCTGCATTTTTTATTCAGCGCAGGTGGGCAAGTTGTAGGCCGGGGCAAAGCAAAGCAAAGTTCCTTTCCCGCGTGCATAACGTATGAACATATGATAAAACAAGCAATGCATGTAGATGGATACTCCTCAATACTCAGAACAGTCAACATGTAAGTACCCAGTAACAAAAAGGACTTCAGCTCTTGCCCACACTTTGTCCCCAATTCAACAGTATTTCTACTGTATCACGACGCCTTATGTGACCTGTTTCTTTCAGCCAGAGCTGCATTCATCAAAGTTTATCCTTTCGAAAGAAGTGTCCGGTATGCGGTTGTGTAATCGAGGATGCCAGCAAGCAGATCTTCTTCAATCACTCTCTAGCCGCTGTTCTACAAAATATTCGAGACAAAAGACTGTTGACTACTGACGTTTCGGTAAGATTGTCATCGCCACACATTACTATTATAGTGAGGGGGCTCTTTCGACTATAGCAGGGTTGTCGTCACTATTGAATATGATCGAAGTAGTTGCTTTTGGACGCGGTACAATTATAGTCTGGCCAGAGAGAGTTGGACATGGGACTCAAGTCCTACTGCGTACTTTGCATGTGCTTCTGCTAAATAGGAGTGCACGAAGCACGAACAAAAATCCGCAACTGTGTGAATCTATTTTACGCAACGCGCCTTGAATGTCACAGCCAACTTACTGGCCAGACTATGGTCTACGCGAAACGTATTTAGAACGATGACGATACACACAACCCATTCTTCTGTAAATAAACCTGTGAAGAGCACATTTATCTAATGCTCCCGTCCACTGTTTTCTAACCATGTGGATGATTTCTTGTGGAGTTTCGCTGATGTGCAAGAGTAACTGTCGGTTTTGCTTACTGGTTGCACAGCTCAACTTCAACGGCGTGCGATCGGGAAACGGACCGAACAAGAATCATGGCCATCATGGCTGATTCACATTGGAGACAGCACTGGGCGTACGCTCGGCGTGTTTATGGTTCAGCACACGCACAAAGGCATGGACAGCCACGGATGCATCGGGCGTGCGCCGAGCGCATTTTCTTTCAATGTGAATGAGCCATCAGTCAAAGAGGGAGGGATGGAGGGAGGGAAATATGAGCAAACGGGAATCGAACCCGCTGGTACCTTTTGACAAAGCTGTGACGTGCCGCGTACCGTATGGCGATAGCCGGACCCCGAAAAGGGTGAAGAGAAATAGGACCGAACGGGAATCGAACCCGCTACCCTCGGTCACAGCTGTGCACTTAGGCACCCCACCACGTCGGTCTGGGGACAGATTGGCTAAACTCGCCTTACATACTATACCTAGAACTAGTTTACGGACGCTATTGTCATACGTACGCAGTTGGTACACGTTACAAAGCGCATTTTTTTTCCTTCTGAATTCGGCTCAACCGTGTATTGGTCTTACACGACAGTACGGCTGGTCGCGTCACCCTCGGCATGCCTTGCTATCGTGTAAGACCAATAGGCACGCAGCCATGTGCCGGTTCGGGAACATATGGCTAGGCACGCCTTGCATACCGAGAAAGGTCGAAGTCACACTTCACACAAAGTAACCTGTCGTATGTAGGGTACTGTGGGGTAAACCCGGACACGGGGGTTACCCGGACACCTAGTATATCTCAGCGGCCATACGACCGATTGAGACAAGTGTTCTACCAATCGATTACTTGAACTCTCCTCTTTCAAATGAGCTACCATGTTCATCATTTGCTGAAGCGGTAAGTTCAGAAAAGCTTAGGTGTCCGGGTTTACTCCGTGTCCGGGCTTACCCCATAGCACCCTATACCGTATTTACCTGTGCATAGCCCCCCCCCCCTATGCATAGCCCCCCCCCCCCCCCCTATGCATAGCCCCATATTGGCAAAACATAAAAAATGCCCTATGCATAGCCCCCCCCCCCCCTATGCATAGCCCCATATGTACTGTAGGGTACCTGAATCTACCTACATAAGCTGGTCATAACCTACACATAGGCACTCCCACACCAAGCTAAGATGCCTATAAGCCTGCTTGGGTGTGTATTGTACTAGAATAACCCTAATTTGATCTCAATTATGCCCTAAAACACGTGCTTTTGGCCTAAAAAATATGCCTCTGCGCACCTCACAAAAACATAAAAAATGTCCTATGCATATCCCCCCCCCCCCCCCCTATGCATAGCCCCCCTATGCATAGCCCCATATAGGACCTCTCAATTTTTGCATAGCCCCATGGGGCTATGCACAGGTAAATACGGTACTACACTAAATAGCTATCTTTCTGTTTGCAGCAGGATCAATCTTCCTCTTCATCCAAAGCACAGTCGGATGGGACGACATTGGAGCAGTTGCTGTCCACTTGTGCGGACCCGAGTACTTCTAGAAGGTGGCGCCTGGACGCTAGCTGCAGTGTGAGTGGGCTGGAGCGAGTGGTGAGCGTCTTGGAGCGCCGACTGGTGCAGGTGCGCGGGGAGGAGCGTGCGGCGAAACTGGGGCTGCTCCAGGAGTTCGTGGCGGACATGATCGCGCGACGACGCCTGCAGCTGGATCGCCTGCACGCCGAGATACGCACGCTGCAGGCCGACCAGAAACTTATCCATGTAAAGAACCGTACCCAGTTTAGTAGAGGGTACTACGGGGTCCTGGGGGGTAGGTACGTGGTAACTTGAGGCGCATTTCCGGCCCAGTTTTCCATTTGCGCCCCAAAATTCAGCTGCCAGAGGCGCAAAAATACTGTATGGTACGTAGATATGAAGAGGTGCCGGATGGTGGCAGGCAAAGCGGTGAATTTGGCATTTTGCGCCTCGGGTTTTCGTTGGCTACCTACCCCCCTGACCGGCCATGGCCGGGTTTACCCCCGCAGTACCCTGTATGGTAGCGTCGGGCAAATTCGCCCAGTAGGGTATATTCGCCCATCCCATGGCAAAAACAAACACGGCTCTATCGCAGATGTATCTCGGGATACTTCTGCTACTATTTTTTGTTCCTAGCCATTTGTTTGGGCTGTTTTTTTCCACACGCTACCTTAGTGTTGTCGTGGTTCTGTGGAGTGGATTACCCATGTGTTTTTTTCTATGCGCTGGCCAAGAATATTCCTGTAATAACTTTATTAGGGAGAAAATATCCCTGAGTTACATTTTCTCCCCTTTCTTTTGTTTGTTGTTGCGCAGCTGTTATAGTGTGCTGTTGTGTCACTTTAGCAGAAGCTTGAGAACAGCGAGCAGACTCAGCGTGTTGTGCCTCAATCCAGCGAGAAAGCGCTAAAGAAGACGACTTGTAATAGCAGCAGCGCAGAGCTGGCGGTAAGACAGAGAGAGGATGTTGCAATAATAACTGCAGCAGAAGGCGATAAGGAAGG
The DNA here is from genome assembly GCA_030247985.1 of Epsilonema sp. ZAB3_2. NCBI lineage: Eukaryota > Metazoa > Nematoda > Chromadorea > Desmodorida > Epsilonematidae > Epsilonema > Epsilonema sp. ZAB3_2. The sequence goes on from JASAMW010004700.1 coordinate 23,090, forward strand.
CTGCGCTATGAAATCTCATCAAAAAGATCAACGGGCGGGGAAATCTCAGCTGGAGGAGGCGGCTAAGATGTTTGAGCTGGAGAGCTTGGAATCCGCTAATGGTTTCCACGCTGCGCAGACGCTGCACAAACGACGCCAACGCATGACGCTGCACTTTCCCGACCTGGAGAGAGCCTACTTTGCCCAGCAGCAGTCATTGGAAAAGGACGCTGCTGCAGGTCAGTCCGTAGAAATAGGATACAGTATGGTATTGCGGGATAATTCGGTCCGGACGGGGGGGGGTAATTTGGGCCACTCTCTACCTTACTCAGTTAGGACGGGGCGATTGGTAACGCCTGGCGATGACGCCATGTCGGGGTATGTGTTAAGCAAAGGTACAACCATCAGGTGCCATGAACGCCAATTTTCTCCCCTCCCAACTGGAAATAGGTTGGGGTGGCCAAAATTACTCCCTACCTGAATTACGTTCGTAATGTAGGTACAGTAGCGCGCTACACACGTGGTGAGTAAACTCTCGGTGAATTCACGGTGAGTTTGAACTTCGAGTTTTATTTTTCGTGTAGAGCATCCTCACTTGCTCCCACGCGCAAAATTTTACTCACGTGTTCACACATGGTGAGTTTCAAACTCACGGTGAATTCACCGGCATCCCTATGCTTCATCACATACTACGGGGAATTCACCGTGAGTTTATTCACCTCGTGTGTAGCGCACTACTGTTTGTACAGGTTGTGCTGAGCAATCCGGATTGAAGAGTGAAGAGGCGTTGGAGGAATTTTGCGACACGTTGACCAAAATGACGCAGTATCAAAGCATGCGACGCCTGGCGAATCTGAACTATTCGGTGGACTACGGTCAAGGTCTCAGCATTGTGTCCAGGTATGCCTGTGGTGTGGACAGTATGTTCTGAGTTCTGAGGCACTAAGTAGGGTAACGTGGGGTAAACCGCCCATGGGGGAAACCCCTATTCAAAACATGGCTCTCGAAAATGTACTGTATCTCGGGAAACTTCTGCCTCTGTTTTTTCCTTCCTAGCCATAACTTGACAACCTAGGCCTGATGGGTGTGAAAGCGCCAAATGCTTCAACAGGCTATTTTACGCTGAAATAGCAACTAAGGTAGATATAGCCTATACCCCGATATTTTTTTGCATAAGCCGATATCGAATATACCCCGAGCAAATTGGTCGACTCTGTTTGTATAACCCGATCGGGTAGTACAGCAAACTTACAGCATGTGCTTGCCTATGCGAAATTGCAAGCGTCAGATAAGCAACATCTGTGCCGGTATTTTTCTGCGGCTCAACGCACAAAACGCGCGCGGTTCTCACCTCTCTGTCTCGCTCGCTTCTCTCCAGGTGGCGCACGACGTTGAGCCGCACTTTACCTATTCACCATATGCAATAAGAGCAGTGCTTGGTCGCGAGGTGACCCCTCTGAACTAACCTTGATTTTCAGTGCACCTTTTGATCGGTAGTCGACGCGAAAGTTGGCGCGGAAAGAAACAAACGAGCAAGAAAGACGACCGCGCCGACCTTCGCGTCGACTACCGACCAAAAGTTGCACTGAAAATCCAGGTTAATTCAGAGGGGTCACCTCGCGACCAAGCACTGCTCTTATTGCATATGGTGAGTAGGCCTCTGGCTATATTGTTGTGTTTGCTTGCAGTATTGAGTTTGACAAAGACGGCGAGTACTTCGTGGTAGCTGGTGTGACGAAGAAGATCAAGCTCTACGATTACAACGCCGTATTACAAGACCGAGTGGACATACACTACCCGATTGGAGAGATGCGATGCAACTCAAAAATTAGGTACTTACATGCGTAGTAGTATACACATGACGGACTGTGCAAGAAACTAACCAGGGAGTAATTCCGGCCACCCCGACCTGTTTTCAGGAGTTAGACAGGGAGAAAATTAGTTACATTTATATATCCTTGTGCGCTCTGCTCTACTGTCTATCTGGTGGTTGTGCATTTGTTGGGTTTCCCCATCGCCCCCTCCTAAAAGTTAAGGTGGCCCGAATTACCCTGCGACACTTTCAAAGTGCGTAGCGTACGTGTCACGCTCCAATGTGCGTACGTGTATACGTAACTATGCTCGTACATGCAGTGGAAGAGTGGATGTACCGTTTCAGTTGTGTGAGTTGGAATCCGTACACGAAGCGTCTGCTGGCCAGCAGTGACTACGAGGGAACAGTGCAGCTCTGGGACTCATACGCCTTGAAGAGTACACAGCGCTTTCAGGTATGGCTGTGCTATTTGCTAGCGTTGTGCAATGCAGATTTACAAGTGTATGTGACGTGTGATTGTACTGACGACAGTGCTTATAGTACGTATGTGTAATAGGAGCACGAGAAGCGATGCTGGTCGGTATCCTTCAGCGCCGCAGATCCAAAACGCTTGGCTTCGGGATCTGACGATGCCAAAGTCAAGGTACATACATTACATAGGCACATTACTGAACCCGCGGTATTTAGTCTAAGTTTAGATCGGTGCTGACGGGAACGTCGACGTCATTCAGTGATCTGGGAGCGGAAAAAAAGCGAAGAGAAGACAGTCCACGACCACTTCAGCACCGATCTAAACTTTAAATACCGCGGGGCCACTTTGCTACTACCAAAAGTCTTAGCGCAACTGGTCACTAGCACTCTGATCTGCTTGTTGTTCCTGTGTACTATGTAGATCTGGGAGGTGGGAAAGGAGCATTCGGCGCAGACGATCCACGCCGGAGTTAACGTCTGCTCCGTCCATTTCAGTCCCTCCTCCGGATATCACGTGGCTTTCGGATCCGCCGGTAAGCATGAAGGGAAGTTTAGAGTTGTGCACTTGTGGGTGTGCGTATGGACCATATGCAGTAACGCGATTGGGTTGGTCGATGGCGACCCCGCGGTACTTATTTAGTGAACGTGTGGATCGGTGCCTGCGGGGTCGTCGACCCTGTTCACTCATCTGGGAGCGTCAAATGAGCGAGTGAAAAGAAGAACTGACAACAAAATGACGTCGACGACCCCGCAGACACCGATCCACACGTTCACTAAATACCGCGGGGTCGCTATCGACCAACCCAATCGCGTTACTGCATATCGTGTATATTTACTTGCAGCATTTTTTGGCATTTGTTTACTCTTTGGTGATGAAATTGAGTACACTTTGCCAAATACTCAATTTCACCACAACAGAGTAAAATGCCAAAAATGCTGCAAGTAAATATACGCACGAGTGCACAACTATAAACTTCCCTTCAACAACGGGCTTCCTCCCAAAAATAGCTTTCGTAAATACCAAAGCTGTTTGTGTGCTGAGGGTGCCTGAACCTAGCGGGTGACGGATGGCAAGTGGCGCTGCGTATGCGGGTACGTACATATAGCAGGCACTTGCGAGGGCACTCTTGTCCGGTGGAATAGCTCAATCGGTTGAGCAGTGGCACGGTAAGCCGAAGGTTGCGGGTTCAAGCCCCGCTGCCCGAATGGACCGTTTTCCCTTCCCCTTAGGCTTGGGGCTTCAGCTCACCTCGCGACAGTTTGGATATCCAAAAATCGGGGGATTTCCAATTCCAAAAAAAATTGGTGCGAGCGAATACTGAGCCGCCGGTCGGTATTGCCTTTTTTGACTTCAGTCATTCTTCCCCAAAGCCCCATGATTTATTATTGGTTCAATTGATGCGCTGCCTGACTCTAAAGTTTTGAAGGTGCTGTTATTTTCAGATCATTGCGTTCACTACTACGACATTCGACATAGTCGCAGGCCGGTGGGACTGTTTCGCGGCCACAGGAAAGCTGTCTCCTACGTCAAGTTCTGTGACTCAGAAGAGATTGTCTCCGCGTAAGTTCATACTACAGTACGTATTTGCCAGTTGCGTTATCGCGTCTTGTAGTCGCGAGGTGAGACCAGACACATGCGGACATGTCCGTGCATGGGACCACTTCGTGACCACCCAGTAACGATTTCACGCAGAGACGACGAAATGTTTCGTTACTATCGTCATGTAACGGGAGCAGGCTGGGTAATCTCGTGACTTTGACAATTCAGCTGCCTATGACTCGATTCGGGGTCACCTCGCGACCACCTAAAAGTCTAAGCGCGACTGATCCATAGGATAGTACACAATATACTGTAAACCCTCGTACATAGCCCCCTGGGGCTATCAAAACGTTAGTCGCCGATTAGGGGGGCTATACACGAGGGGGGGGGGCAATATACGAGGGCATTTTACATTTGCACCCAAAGTAAGGTTTTTTGACCGCCTGAACTCATTTCTGGCGGTTATTTTGCATGTTTCCAAGCTCCTCTAATCAGAACTGCAGCTTTTAGCACGAAAAATTGTGAAATTTTTGTCATCAAAAATTTTCTGTCGAAGAGGCGACATAGGCAAAATGTTCAGAACTGTTCCGAATGATGTGCAAATAATCTTCTGTGCATGAAAACACCCCCAAAACGCTGTTTTTAGCGCAAAAACACACGTTTTCCGTGATTTTTCGCGTTTCTCAATAGGGGGCTATATACGAGGGCAAATATGATGTTAGTAGCCGATTAGGGGGGCTATATACGAGGGGAGGGGGGCTCTTATAACTGTAAACCCTCATTTGTAGCCCCCCTCAATATACCCCTCCCTCGTATACAGCCCCGAATCGGTGCAATTAGTATATTTATTATGCGCGCCATGATATGTACATTTTCCTTGGCGGTGTCCTTGGTGCTGTGCTCGTGTTGCCATTTTCCATTTTCTGAGCAATGAGTTTTGCTTCTCTATCCGAAATATAGCCTACCTACAATAGTGGGTGAACAGTTCGCTAAAATAATTTTTGCTGCAATAATATTATGCACATTTGCACTTCTCTTCTGTACACTTCTTGGAACTTGCTATTTTTGGTCACCTCGTTCTTTTCAGCTCTGTGACGGGTTTTGCTGTTTTCGTCGAGCAATCTGTGTCTTTTCATTTTTCTACCGTTTGCGTACTTTTTCTTGGAGTCGCTCGTTCAGGTGACGCAATATTGTTCCTGCAATACCGTCCACCTACATACAATACATCTTCACACAGTCTACAGTATGCTATACCTAACGTACGTCCGTACCTACCTACACTTAAAGCCCGCCCGCCCAGCGAGAGTCCATAATCTGGCCAGTGGCCACTATGAGTTCTCTGTGGAACTCAAGTCGTATTGCACAAAATAGAATGACAAATGCGGATTTATGTCCGTGCTTCGTGTACTCCTATTTTGCATAAAGTACATGCAAATTACGCAAGACGACTTGGATTCCAAATTAGCGACAACTCTCTATGGCCAAGGACACCTAAAAAGCACATTGAAGATGTACATAGATGTAGGCCTATGTATCGGTAGACCAAGGAGCTATAAGTAGGAGTACTGCGTGCATGCTATAAAACAGCAGTGACCAATGTGTTCGCTGACGCTCACTTTTTTCAGCCCGCTGAAGCCCGCGACTCCAAGAAAAAGTACGCAAACGGTAGAAAAATGAAAAGACACAGATTGCTCAACAAGAACACGGAATTCCGTCCACAGAGCTGAAAAAGAAACAAGGTAACCAAAAATAGCAAGTAATTCCAAGAAGCCTGCACAGAAGAGAAGTGCAATGTGCATAATATTATTGCAGCAAAAATTACTTTAGCGAACTGTTCAGCCACTGTATGTAGTAGGTATTCGGATAGAGAAGCAAAATTTCATTGCTCAGAATGGAGAATGGCAACACGAGCACAGCCGCCAAGGACACCGCCAAGGAAAATGTACATATCCATCCACGCACTGAAAGAAAAAAATTGACTCAATTATCTGTACAGCACTTCAGGATTGTGTGCATGTGATGTGAAGCGTTTGGTATGTATGGCAATAGTCATACGGCCAACAGGTAGAGCGTAGAGGCAAGAGACACCACTGCGAACCCAATAGGAAGAAGCTCCATATATGTTAAGAAGAGAATACGCGCCAAACGTTGAAGTGAATAGCTAGCTGCTCGCCTGCAAAAACAAAAAGCAAATACAATGGATGGGTGAGGTCGCAATCCACCTTAGACCCATACCTGATCTTCACGCGCAAATTGTGTTCCATTAAACTGGTCCCGCAACGAATGCGTGTAAACTGCGCAGACAACGACACACTGCCTGCCCTCGATTTCGTTCTTTTCTACGAGTTTCCAGATCGAGGGCAGGCAGTGTGTCGTCGTCTGCGCAGTTTACACGCATTCGTTACGGGACCAGTTTAATGGAACACAATTTGCGCGTGAAGATCAGGTATGGGTCCAGCGTGGATAGCGCTCCACGCACACACAAGAAGTTGCGCTTCTTACAGCTTTTCTTCTACTTATAGCTCCTTGGGTAGACGAAGGCGATGTAGGCGTAGGCAATGTAGGCGATCCTGTCACCGTCAGCCTCTTCGGTTTCCAGTACTTTTAGCCGAAACTTTCGGCTGTCCCTGAAACAGGAGAAACAGCGCTTCAAGCATTATAGTCTGGCCAGTAGGAGTTTGGCATGGCATTTAGGGCGCGTTGCGTTGTTTACAGAATCTCGTTTTGCGATCGCTATAACTTGGAACAAACTCCTCTGTAGGTTTCTAAGTCATGAACTCACTTTTCCACTGCAAAATTGGCCAAAAACAGAGTAACATAGATATGGCAGATTCAATAAACCAAAATCAAAATTTGTAATTTATTTTGGTTCACTAAGTTTACCACTTTCAAATCCACGAATTTCTATGGTTTGCCAGTGCCAAAATGACTTTTACCACTTGTGCTACCAAAAAATTTTGTTTCCAACAATATTTTGGAAGTGGTAAACTTAGTTGACCAAAAGAAATTGTGTATTTTGATTTTGGCTTATTGAGTCTGCCATGTGGATTTTACTCACTTTTGGCCAATTTTTCAGTGGCAGAGTAAGTAAAAACTGTTGATCTGTGAGCACCTGAGAAAATCAGTGGTGGGACCCTGTGCTAAATTACACAACGCGCCCTAAATGCCATGCCAAACTCCTACTGGCCAGACTATAGGTTACTGTTGGAGCTAAGGGTGGCGTTGGCGTGTGGTGTAGGGAGGAGAGTGGAGTCGTATTCTCACCTCACCACTGGATGGAAATCGCCAGCGAAGACAGTGGCGACGCCTGGGCCGTAGCCTTCACTCAGAATTTTCGTACCTTCGGCCAGCTAAAGGGAAGCTGAAGATAGCCGGAGAATCCCGAATCCCGGAGAGCGTTGTCTTCCAATGAGACCGTGCCTCCTGATCCGCCTGAGGACATTATCTACAACAGACACACACGCAGAAAAGCACCGCACAGCGTACGTACGTTGGTAAGCACAATGAAGATGTAGGCCTATGTACAATATTCTCGCTCACCGCTAATGGTGCCAGGTGCAGTAGCAGAGAAACCAAACCAACACAGCAAAAATGTCGCACGATAACGATAGGTTCACTGACCCGTCGCGAAGCACACGAGTGAAGTGAGGATACCGAGTCTGCAACCACTTTTATGTGAGGTTGAGGACTGAATTTGCTTGTAGACTCGAGGCTGGTCTGGCTGGCTATAATAGCTGGTGTATTGTATAGTAGCCTCGAGAAAATAGAAGACGGAGGAGAGGCGTTTATTTTCTTTGGTCACTCCTTGGGCTGGGCTACGGGTGCTCAAGAGATGACCAACGCAATATCGATCCGCCCGCCCGTCTTCTATTGTCTCGCAGCTACTCTACTAAGAGTAGAGGATTTCTTCATTTTCAAATTTGGCGCCTGGCATGGACGTCTAACTATTACTAAACCACGCTTATGGACGCGACACTCTTATGACGCTTATACCAGGTGCGGCTTAGTAGTTTCTCTGCCTAAGCATAGCAAGCACAGGTTTATTAGCATTTCGCGCCACGTCAAAGGTTTTTGATCAGGGCCCGTTTGCACAAAAGTCGCAAGTTTAGCTGGCCAGTTATGGCATAACCGGCCGGTCAGCTAACTGGCTAGTTATTTAGACTTGTTCAAAAAATTTAACCGCCCAGTTACGTAACCGGCCAGTTAACCGGGCAGTTGCGTGTTGTATGCATAGGGATAAAATTTGTCGGAAGCATTACGCAAAGAGTAGCACAAATATAAGCTATTTTAGCCAGTTATTACCACAAACAATTATTATCGTGATGCAAGGTAATTTGGAACAGATTTCCGCAACTTTTGTTTTTTGCCTTGTAATGCCATTATCTAGCCTCTCCTGTGAGAAAATAAGCTGAGGTTGCTCAGAAAAGTCATAATCTCCCTATAACGTTTATACCAACCCCGACATACTGCGTTGAATGCGTATTTGTTAGTAACCCACTGCCTAATGTACCTTCCGAGGTAGGTTATAGTCTGTCCAGTAGAAGTTGGCAGTTGGACTTGCACGCCGTCCCGCTACTGTCTTCTCAGCTGCGCACAGAAAGAGTTAGTTCGTGAAAAGTTAGCACTAGTTCGTAAAAAAGTTAGATCTGAAAAAGTTAGTTCGTGAAAAGTTAGCACTAGTTCGTGAAAAAGGTTATAGCGATCGCAAAACGAGAAACGCAAAACTCAAAAGTGGAACTGCCAACTCCTACAGGACAGACTATAGAGTTGGCCGGCTAAACGGCTGGTTATTTTCTTCAAGGATTTGGAGTAACAGGATGGGTAGCTCTGAAGAAAATGCCGCAAACGAAGTTGCTGTCAAATTATGCTGCATTTAGCACGGCGACAGCGAAACAGGGCGAAGCCATGGGTCCGGGGTCCCATACAAACAAATACTCGAAATCGATTAAAGATTTTCGGGACAAAAAAAATTTTTTCCAAAAATGACGTCATTTCCCAGAGATCCAGGCCTTTTTTCAGCCAAAGAGGCCAAAAAAGGGAAATCGAGCATTTTCTAGGGGCTTATATCTCGACAAGGACGTTGAGGCAGAAAGTTGGCGCCATAGTGAAACCTACCCGCAAAGATCCCCTCTTTCACCCCATACCACTGGCAGACCTCTAGTTAAGGCCTAACACAATTGTTGAACCATATCTTTTTCTTTATCAAAAAATTCACCAACTTTAAATTTATTTTTCCTTTGATATCAGACCACCATTTGATGCGCCTGATCAGCTGATTCCGAATATGCCACTGGTGTCTTCAAAATTCGGATTACTTACGGAGTTATGGGCCTCCAAAGTGGCCTACTTTCCAAAAAACGCGATTTTTATCGATTCTGAATCCATAAGGGGTTAAATTTTTAAACAACTTTTTCTGACCTAATTTTATGCGTAGAATCCAATCTAAACTCGATTTTTCCATTTTCCCACATTTAAGGCCTTATTGTTGCCATTTTCTACTTTTTGAGACATCAAATCGTGAAAATAAGGCCTTAAATGTTGGAAAATGAAAAAATCAAGTTCAGATTCGGATTCTACGCATAAATTAGGTCAGAAAAAGTTGTTTAAAAATTTAACCCCTTATGGATTTAGAATCGATAAAAAAATCGCGTTTTTTGAAAAGTAGGGCCACTGGAGGCCCATAACTCCATAAATAATGCAAATTTTGAAGACACCAGTGGCATATTCGGAATCAGCTCGATCAGGCGCATCTAATGGTGGTCTGATATCAAAGGAAAAATAAATTTAAAGTTGGTGAATTTTTTGATAAAGAAAAGATATGGTTCAATAATTGTGTTAGGCCTTAACTAGAGGTCTGCCAGTGGTATGGGGTAAAAAAGGGGATCTTTGCGGGTAGGTTTCACTATGGCGCCAACTTTCTGCCTCAACGTCATTGTCGAGCTATAGGCCCTTGATGATGCTGGATTTGCCCTTTTTTGGCCTCTTTGGCTGAAAACGGCCTGGATCTCTGGGAAATGACGTCATTTTCGGAAAAATTTTTTTGTCCCGAAAATCTATGATCGATTTTGAGTATTTGTTTGTATCGGACCCCGGACCCATGGCTTCGCCCTGTTTCGCTGTCGTCGTGCTAAATGCAGCATAATTTGACAGCAACTTCGTTTGCGGCATTTTCTTCAGAGCTACCCATCCTGTTACTCCAAATCCTTGTTTTCTTCGTGCAAACCAATTTTGACTGGCCTGCTAACCGGGCGGTTAACTGGGTGGTTGAAATAACCGGTCGGCTAAGATTTGACCGGCTTTCTCTGAGCAAATGAAAATTTCCATTTTCGCGCGAACTGGCCAGTTAACCGGCCAGCTAAAGTTTTGTGCAACGGGCCCAGACAAAAAGCAATACTTCAATATTTTGATGAATATGTCATGATATAGTCCAAAAAGGTAAGTTTGGCTCATTTGATCAATTTTTCGTCAATTTTTATGGTGCATTGTTAAAATATTGAAGGGCATGCCCCAAACCAAAATCTACGAAGAAAATGGAGTCGAGTAGTGATGGTAAGAACTTTTGAAGAAAGTGGCTGGCAAACTGGTCAGCAATGTAATGCCAAGTCTCAATTATGCTAGAAAAAAGGCTACTGGACCATAAAAAGGTATATAAGGTGCATTTCCAAAAAGGCACTCTCTAACACACTCCGCTTTCCTTTTGCAATGACTATTAGTGTTTATTTTATTGGCGCAAAAATAGTACTAAGAAGCAAAACATGATGTGAAGTATCTGTCGAACAATGTGTATAGGTGACGCCGGTAGGCACCAATCCCATGCTGCTGGTTTGGATATATCTGAAAAACAAGGTATTAATATTCCCACCATTATGCATGCGAAAATCTCACGCAACCCACCACCCCGAAAAACACCCACCACACACACCCTTCTGCTTGTATTATGCATGCTTTTGTTTTGAATAGTAATTTACCATTAAGTTGAATTGTGCATTGATGGCCACAAGTGACTTGACCAACATGACAGTGTTTTGAAAGTGAACATTGTCTGAAAAAAACATAATATGGACGGGTTCGTTGCGATTAGCGAAATTAATTGGTCGCGAGGTGACCCGCCTCCGTATTATTTTTTCAGTGCAACTTCTGATCGGCAGAGAACTACGTCGGAACGCAGTGGAAAGGAGCGAGCGAAGCCTTGGAATTGACACGAGGAGCTTCTTCTCCACTGCGTTCCGACATCGTTCTTTGCCGATCAGAAGCTCTGAAAACATGTAATACGACCACCTACTTTCGCGAAGCGCAACTCGTCAATAGGCTAGTGACACCAATAGTATGTAAGTGAAGATGTGATCGTGATGTGCATTGTGATGTGACACCTACATGTACTCTGTTGTGTGGGCGTGCGTACTGTACGTGCGTGTCTCGCGTGCGTGTGTGTTGCGTAAAATGGCATCTCCAGTCCCGTGGCAAAGTTTTACCATCTCCAGTCCCGTGGCAAAGTTGATAGTGCCTATTCAAGAAATTGGTGACATTTGCCATGACATTTGTCTTATCATAGCCTGCTGCATTTTCTTGGGATAGTCCCATGTAGCGCTCTGTGTATGCAGCATCTGAAAGCAGAAAATTCTTCACCTAGGGAGCATTTTGCGTTTTGGTAACACGTCGGTCAAGGTTTGTATATACCATAGTATCGAAAATCTGTGACAGGCGCGACTGACAGGGGGCACTTGAAGAATCTCTCTGCATCGCTGGCAACAATGTGAGCAGTAGTATAGCCTCCATAGGACTGCAAAAAATTATCTGTGATGTCTCTGGCAGGATCGAGATATATACAGTATTTTTAGGTGTATCCACCATATATGCAGTAAGGTGATTGGGTTGGTCGATGGCGACCCCGCGGTATTTAGTAAAAGTTTGGATCGGTGTCTGCGGGGTCGTCAACCTTGTTCAATCATCTGGAAGCGTCAAAGAAGCGAGTGCAAAGAAGAATTGACAACAAATGACGTCGAGGACCTCACAGGCACCGATCCAAACTTTCACTAAACGCCGCGGGGTCACCATCGACCAACCCCATCGCCTTACTGCATGTGGTGGATATCCCCCGTTTTCCATTCTTACCCAGCCCCAGACTCCGATTTTGCTCTTGTCAACAAAGGCGTACTTTTGTTGAATTTTTCTGGAAGAAAGAGATTAAACGGTACATTTGTATTGTATGCTTCATTGTTGTCATGGTAGGCTCTGTCTGTACATACACATACACACACTTGGCAACTGTGATCTGATCCTGCACTTCAACCGTGCCGAAACTGTGCCAAATAGGACTCCTGTATTTCCAGCCTCGATAGCCAGAACCCCTGCCTTCCACCACTACGACTACAAATCGGCGATTGGACACGAAGTATTGATCCGTTCCGACGTACCATGAAAAACTGCCTCGCTGACTGCCTGGTCCCGCATATCTGCAGTTGCAGATTCGTGTAAATATTACACGATGGTTTGGCGTAAAGTACTATTAATCTTTCATTGAGGTCACTTCACATGATAATTATTGAACATACATATAGGGTAATGCTACCTTCCTAGCGCTTACAAAGAGAGCAACATCGGAAATTTCTGCTTGGTGTTCAGAGGAACCCCGGGTGGCATCTCAATTCTGACCAAAGCAGCTGCGAAAAAGACATACAATAGTATGGCTAGTACAGCAGATGGGACTAATTTTAAAAGCCGTGTACAGTACTTAACTTACAGTATCCGTTCGTAATTTCCATAGTCGTATAATGAAATTCGGGCATCGCCATCCCGGCAACGAGTTTCGCCATAGGTGCATTATCGTTCATGAGCAGCACTACAATTTTATTTTATTAAAATTAGGACAAAATATAAGATGACGACAAGAGAGGGAGGGCAGAAATTCTGCTCCAACTAGTATTCACGAGTTGCACTAAGTGCAAGTACTGGGTCGCGAGGTGACCCCTCTGATTTAAGGTGGATACGGACTCTTTCCAAAATAAAGGCGGGGTGGGCACGGGCACTTTGGGAAACATCAAGGGGAGGGTGATTGGATGAAACGTCAATGTACTCAGAGGCAACTACTACTGTGGCGTGAAACATCAATCTCACCAGTTTACCCGTTAGTATGGGTTTCTCGACGTTTTCTTTCGTTGAACAGAGTATACCATAGTAAACAGGCTATATGAGGTCCTATATTCATCGATCTCTCCTGAGACAACCAGGGCGAGTTGGAAAACGGCAGAGTACTCATTTGAAAGATCATCACCTGAACTTTTCAACAAGCGTCTGTGCGCACCTTGAAACGGCCTGTGCATTGCGCAATCTTCGTTCAAACGGTAGCCCCCAATATAAGGTTTTTCTTGAATAACTTTGCGTAGAGGCAACGTAGAGGAGCGCCAGAGGTATCGATCGACTCATCTCAGTGAGACGAATCGAATGGTATGCTGGATGTTGAAATCTACCCAGCGGTTCGTTCTGTAGCGCCAAATCGCATGTTTTTGGGGGTGTTTTTGAGACGTCGTACTGCGCCAAATACAAACGCTTTTGGGCCGCTCTTTTTATGTGTGGATAGACCAAAGTTGGATCTACTATGAGAGCAAGACTGCATGTTTGTATCTGTCCTGTAGCGAGCGCAGCAGCTGCTCAAAGTTGGGTCGGAAAGACTCCGTATCCACCTTAACCTTGAGTTTCAGTGTAACTTTTGATCGGTAAGGGGGAAGGGAAGCTAAGTTGCCTACCGACCGCTACCGGTAGGCTTGTTTGATGCTTTGGGTTCGACACGGGTCCATCCAACCGCCTATTAGTAGCGGTAGGCAACTGCCTTACTGATAAAAAGTTGCACTGAAAGTAATCAGAGGGGTCATCTCGCGACCTAGTACTACTAGCGCTATAGTGCAACTCGTGAATATGGACTTGAATGTTACGCGTGGAATGATCCGCATTTCCACTGGCCTGAATGACCGCGAACCTGTCTGATTAGTGGACGCTCTTCTGAGCAGCTGTTGCGGTGTTCCGGGTCCGTTGCAGTATTGCAGATAGAAGTCTCCGGCTGCGTCGAACTTTGCTGCGCTTACGTAGCCGCAGCTGTTAGTCCATGGCGTCACACCGCCTAACGATCCTGGCGTCTGCTCCATCCAGCAACTGAGACACTTAGGCGCAGCCATGGCGTTGCCGTTGCGCTGATTAAAGGATGCTATGCGCACGCTGAATAAGTGCCGATTTTGCGGCATCGGCCATGAAGCGATAAAATACCTAGACACAAGGATACATAGGTTCATTGGCTTTCTTCATATAAGTATGGGGTTCCTAGGTATATGTTCATGGTATGTATGTACGTAACCGAAACGTACAGTAGGTGGTACAGTATACTGTAGGTGGTACAGTACAGTATACAGTAGGTGGTACCACGTAAAGGTAACACGTTTGAAGAGCTGGTGCCCCTCAAGGCTGATCAATACACAGATATACGGTTCAAGTGCGTACAGCATTCCGGATCGCTGGTTCACACCAACGATGCTCTTGACGTCGTATGCTTGATTGCTCAGCATCCACTGCTTGTCCGTTACTGACGCAGATCCGTTGTTTCTGAGGCGCTCAAATCGAAAATTTCACATACAATACGGCGACAGAGTATGTACGCATGGACGTAGCACTTGAGTGTTGAGTGTGACACTCCTGGTGTGACCAATGTCAAGATCCCCACCCTTCCTTGTTATAGTTCCAAGCTTCCCAACAAGGCCTATCTATACGTACCTACATACATACATACGACTCCACTAAAATAATAACAACTGCAGATTCTTTATTTGTGCTTGTTCTGGTTGCAACATGTATATGCATGTCTCTCCACGGTCTATGATATTCTAGGAATAGCAATGATACCTATCTCTCACTCTCACCATTCTGACAATGGATGTGTAGACATTCCCATCCGTATTTCCCTGTGGCGCCAGCGTGAAGAAGGATCCATCGTTCAGTCCATACTGGGTTAGAACGGCGTCGGGTTCGGCCCAAGCTGGATAGGACTGTGCCCGATTGCTGCTGTACACGCGACCGAATCTCTGCGTGGCCAGAGGCGTCATTCGGCTAGTGGCGATTGTGGGCGTCCACGCACTGTACACTACCGTGTTCTGCACCCGGTTTGCCCAGGACACGATCAGCTGATTGTTCGACGGCGAGGGATTGGACGGCCAGTTCGCACCGAACAGATAATATTCGCGCCTAAAAACTGTTTTCGCATAATTATGTTCATGGAATGAACAAGAACTGTGTTCAGTATACGTAGTTACACGACATGATGTACGTATGTATGGTAGAGGCCAACCAAGACCCAAAATTTTGGTGCGGAAAATCATGCAACGGTGCGCTATTTCTAGCGCCTAAATAATTAGTGATCTTCTTGACCGAATATCGAACGAAAAACTCCGCCCCTTATGTAGCTGGTAAAATTTGGGGCTGAAGGTTTGGTCACTGGTCAGGAGCGGGATCACGCCACAATTGTGTATAGACAGAGGGATATACCCCGGTATAGTATTTTGATGGTAATGTACAGTATGTACAGGTACACGTACATATTCAGAACGGCCTGAGGAGGCTGAAGCTGGATGGGTTGAGCGCTGCCGGAAACTTGCCAGACGAACAATTTCACCTTGGGAATAGGCGCGCCGACCTTGGAGTAAGGAATCTGATTGATCAGCGGGTACATCTGCGGCGGGTCTTCGTACAACGGGTACTGGATCAACGGAACGCCCGTGTCGTCGAATTGCGCAAACGCCAGCCACTTGCCGTCCTTTGACCACCAGGTGGCGCTGGTCCCGCCGAAAATCTCCTCTGCAGCCAAGCAAATCCGACACGCACGTACAGTAGCTTGTTCTCGCGGTATAATCTCGGGTGGGTGGGTTGGGTACCGTATTTTTGGGTGTATAGCCCCATGGGGGTATACAAAAATTGAGAGGTCCAATGGGGGGGTTATACACTAGGGGGATATACAATGGGTGGGGATATACATAGGACAAAATTTATGTTTATGAGAGGTGTGTAGAGGCATGTTTTTGAGGTCAAAAGTATGTGTTTTAGGGCATAATCGCGGTTAAAACAGGGTTATTCTAGTACAAGACATGCTCAGCTACGCCTACAGGCATAGCAGCATGGTGTAGGAGTAGCTATAGCTAGCATAGGACCAGCTACATACGTAGGTAGGTCAGGTACCTTACAGTACATGGGGGTTATACACCGGGGGGGGGGGGGGGGATATACAAAGGACAAAATTTATGTTTTGCCAATGGGGGGTTATACACTAGGGGGGATATACAATAGGGGGATATACACCCAAAAATACGGTACTACAGTGTCGCCATATTCGGACCCAACAAACTACAGTATCTAACGTCACCGTAATGTTCACTTCACAGCCCGGCACCCTTATTTAGATCAGTCAGAGGGTCAGTCAGCTCGCGACCACGCATAAATTTGTTGCGCAACTACATAGAGTGTACCTTCATAAAGCCAATCAGCAACGCCGTTTGTAATGCGTCCATGAAACAGCTTGTCATCCCTGGATCCAGAGGTGGTGACTTGAATGGGGCGAGAGGAGACGGTCGGTTGATAAAAGATATTGTTTTCAAACACAAAGATCTATAATACGAATTAGCGAGTTCCACCGTCGTTGGTACATACGTAACGTATATCCATTTTTAACTCCTCCCGGATTTCAAAGTGTCCGACGCCAATTGGTTGTACAACCGTTGACAACCGACATATGGAGAAATTGTGCAACCGTTGACAACCATGAACCAACATACATGTAGGAGTTGTGCAACCGTTGACAATCGTTGCCATGGTTACGCACTTTTCATCATGTTGGTTGTCAACGGTTGTGCAACTCCTGGTATGTTGGTTGTCAACGGTTGCACAACTCCTCATATGTCGGTTGTCAACGGTTGCACAACCAGTTGGCGTCGGAGACTTTTAAATCCGGGATACGACAGTAATACGACAGGTGTGTAAACTCGTACTTACATTACAGTACGTATGAAACCGCTACGTACGGCACCACAACTCATTGGTGACCAACTCAACAACTCACCAAATCATTTGCTCCTGGTTTCGGATTCCACATAGCTAATCTCAACGTTTCGTTTCCATTGCTCGTTGGGCCGATCTGGTAGGTTTTGTTCGATCTGGTGTCCATGACGGTGTACAATGAATAGCTCGAAGAGCGATAAAGCTACAAGAGAAATAAGTAACAATGCACATACTGTATGTTCGATCAAACAATTCCGATTACGTACATAATGAACTGCTGCCACTCTGAGGCTTTACACTTACTGGTATGCTGCTGTGCTGAAAGAGTACGTATCGACCATCTGGAGAAGGCCACCAGGAAGAAACCGAACCAGAAACCGCAATCTAAATTAAAATACAGTATAAACAAGTGATGTCCGTCTACCGTAATATATGCATGTAATATGTGCAGGTAGGCAGGCATGTTACATAGTACCTAGGTACGCAGTGAAACGTGCGTATACATACGTACTACGTATGTTTCTTCGCTGAGTAATTCCACGGTTGACCAGCTGTTGCTTTGGCCTCTGCTAGAATTCGAAATGGTCATCAACATGATTGACTTGTTTTGAAGCGACTTGTACGCCAACATTCCCGGACTAATCCATCTCGCACTGATCGACTGCCCACCGAATGTACCGTTCAGCAGATCTCCCAACTGGATTGCATTACCCTGGCTTCCTCCCTGATTTGACTCTGTAAAATAAGATAAGTATGCATGCACGTATGCCTACCGTGCGTTCAAATCTAAGGTGAAGCGTATGCACGAAGGCAGATAGGGTAAAGTGGGGTAAACCCGGACACCTACGCTCTTCTCAACTTTGCCGCTTCAGCAAATGATGAACATGAATGGTAGCAAATGAGCTACCGCCTACCATGTTCGTCCATATGCTGAAGTGACAAGTTCAGAGGAGCTTACATAGGTGTCCAAGTTTACCCCGTGTCTGGGTTTACCCCACAGTACCGCTACTTTTCGTGAGTAGAACGGCAGCGACACAGATGGCGGCAGTGAAGAGCAAGATGACAATGAGGGCGACCGTCGCCTCCTTCCACCAGCCGCGCCGTTTCCCAGTTTTCGGTTGAAGAGCAGAAGACGGCTGCAGCTCATCTGTCCGTGCAAATTCCTGCTGCAAATGTGCGCGCTTTTTCAGCATAAATGCTTAGCATCAATGCATGAAGTAATTCATACCATGCAATACTACTGTCATTATAGCCTTGATGACATACCGGTGCCACTTTTCCGTTGGTTGCCATTTTCGAACAACAAATAGACGTACATCCACTACTGTGAAAGCAAGGATTAGCAGGCAAGAGGCGGAAATAAAATAACACTTAAAACTAAATAGGTGAGACGAATGTGCTCCAGATAACTTGCTGGAATTCGACTCGACAGTGTTGACAACCAGCAGATACAATACAAAGAAAATCTGCAGTGCTCTTTCTTGAGCTGCCGTGTGTATTCTAACCGTCGCTGATAGTGTTTGACTTCCACCCGCCACAAAGGACAGGTTTAAAGGGAAAAGCATACTCTATCGGTGTCGAGCTAAATAATAGAGTTGTGCTAATGCAAACATACCTACTTTTTTATTACTGTGTAAACTGTAATTACGTACACGTACTTATTATTGTCGTACGTACTACAAATTGCACACGCAACCGGTAGGCGCATTACAACACAGCATAACAGCCTTTACCTTCGTGCTATGCAGTATGCACATACAGTAGGGTACCACACACAAACATAAGCGTTGTTGACATGCAGGTTCGTGTTTTGCCGCATTGGCGAAAGCGGTGATATAATGATGCACCAGAGGAATAAATTTATATACCTGTGTATCTGTACTTTCTATATAGCCCGGGGATATACAAAAATTGAGAGAGGGGTTATACACCGGGGGGATGGGATATACTTGGATCTGAAGATACTACGTATATGGGACAAAACTAATGTTTTTGAGAGATGCGTAGAATGTGCTTCTTCAGACATAACACACAAATTTATCGCCATACTGAAACAGGAGCATCCTTTCCATACTGTAGAAAAAGGTACACAGTATATCAGATCATACGACCGCTCAGTACCGAAAAACTCCCACTTCATATGCTACACACACAGCTACAGAAAACACCCTCTCTAATGTACGTACAGTAGTACCTCACCTCCTCCGATCTCCATCAACTAGGGTACTATCTATCTGTCATCCAACGCACGCATATTTTGACCAGAAGAACTACCATTCTTGTACTGCGTGGTCGCACTTTGTTAGTACATATGCACACACACAGCGCTAGAGTCAAACACCGTACGTACGTACCCAACTATAGCACAGCACATAGTACGTCTATATACAAATATACATACTGTAGGTCTACAAAACATTGGTTCACGTCACCACATCACATGTACATACACACAATACATATAATATGTAATAGACGAGTGGCGTTTTGCAAGCGGTAGGCTATCATTTGTGCAGGAGAATTGATATCTTATCCAAAACGTCGCTGCTAAATCTGACACCTTCAAAACGCCGCAAATAAAAGTATGCGAGGGCGCTAGTCACATAATAAATCTGCAGGTCCTGCTTCAGGCTTCATTCACATATCGGAGACATGCGCTGGGCGGACGCTCGGCGTGGCCATCGCTCGACAATTGTACGTACAGTACAATCATGATATCATGTATGCGCCGAGCGCATCCCCTTCCAATTATGTGAATGAGCCATCATCCATCCGTCGGCGGGTGGTCACTGGGGCGCTTCAGACGTGCTCCGAGTTGGCTCCGAGCGAGTTCGCTCCGAGTTTGGAATGACTTCGTTTTGAACCGAAACAAACGTCAATAGCTCACACGTCACCGAATTTCAAACGTCCGGCTGTTCACACGCACGTTCCAAGAACGGAGCGAGTTCGCAGCGAACTCGGAGATTTATTTGTTGAAGCACAGTCAGCGCTCCGAATTCAGAGTTCACGTCTGAAGCGCCTCACTAGTTGGCTACACACGTGGTGAGTAAACTCCCGGTGAATTCACGGTGAATTTTGAACTTCGAGTTTCATTTTTCGTGCAGAGCATCCTCACTTGCTCCCACGCGCAAAATTTTTCTCACGTGTTCACACGTGGCGAGTTTAAAACTCTCGGTGAATTCACCGGCCTCCCTATGCTTCACCACATACTTGCGGGGAATTCCCCGTGAGTTTACTCACCTCGTGTGTAGCGCCCCACTGCCAGTGATCAGGCAGCCAAGTCCGCGTCCTGCATGTAGTCTGCGAGACCGCGGGGCAGTCCGAACTGACGCAGCTCCTCGTTACTGAGGCTGCCGACTTGCGGACAGGCGCTGAGGAGGCGACGCGCGCACAGCCACTCCAGCGGCGGCGGGCGGGTCCAGAGCCGGTAGGCCTTGTTGCTCCGCTTCTGCCCCTGAGCGTCGCATACGCCGCCGAAACAGTACAGACAGCCGTCCTTAAAACACGTACAGACATAGAGTAGGTACCTACACCGTACGCAGGTGCTTAGGGAGGGAGTATCACACGGCGGGGTAAATCCGGTCGGTTTTGGTGGGTAGGTTGGGTACTGTGGGGTAAAACCGGACACGGGGGTAAACCCGGGCACCTAGAATATCTTAGCAACTATACGACAGATTGAGACAAGTATTCTACCAATCGATTCCTTGAACTCTCCTCTTTCAAATGAGCTACCATGTTCATCATTTGCTGAAGCGGTATGGCAAGTTCAGAAAAGCTGGTTTACCCCATAGTACCCTTTTATATGCTGGGGGAAAGGGGGTAGTTAACAGCTCCTACCGGCGTGATGGTGCATCCGTGGAAGTAGATGGCCTCTGGCAAATCTGGCAGCCGCGACCAGCGCAAACTGTTCAAATCCAAACGCCAACAGTCCGCGTATACCTGCCACACAAAACAGAAAAAACATCACAGTACGTTCAGTACGTACGTACTATTACACCTTGCTGCCTCCACTTTGGAAAATAAATGTTACTGCACTGGACAGGCATAATCATTCACATGACCTGCCATTGAGTAAAATCGAAAATACATATAGGCCTATGCCTTTGCAACCAATTTTAACTGGATGGGATGGGATCGCGTATTCTTTTTGCCTTCTTACTGCGCACAAAAAGATGACGGTAAACCGTTTCCGTATCAGCATTTTAGGGAGTAAAGAAATTGGTATGTACCTGCGTGCGTAGGGTAGCGTGGTAAAACGGCCGTAGCGTGGACGGTTTTACCCCCACGCTTACCCCATGCCCTTATTTGCGATATGGGGTAACGCGATTGGGTTGGTCGATAGCAACCCAGCGGTAGTTTATGAAAGTTTTGATAGGTGCCTGCGGGGTCGTCGACGTGATTTATTATTATTGTCATTTCTTCTTTCCACTCGCTCCTTTCCTCGCCCAGATGATTTGAACAAGGTCGACGACCCCGCCGGCACCGATCCAAACTTTCACTAAATACTGCCGGGGTCGCTATCGACCAACCCAATCGCGTTACCGCAGCTCGTCCATAAGACGGGTGTACGCACCTTTCCAGTACTGTTGTTGGCGGTGCTGTCGAAGCCGCCGGTGACGTAGACGTCAGAGTGAAGTTTGACGAGTCCGTGACAGCGACGAGGGGGCGGATAACTCCACCCTCCTCCTCCTCCTCCTCCGTCCCCCACCGTCGTCTGCACCGTCCCCCACTTGCGCGTCCGAAGACAGAAGGCGTTCAGCTGCAACAAGTAGTGGGCTACACAGGTGGTGAGTAAACTCACGGTGAATTCACAACTTCGAGTTTCATTTTTCGTGTAGAGCATTCTCACTTGCTCCCTAGCGCAAAATTTTTCTCAAGTGTTCACACATGGTGAGTTTCAAACTCACGGTGAATTCACCGGCCTCCCTATGCTTCATCACATACTTATGGGGAATTCCCCGTGAGTTTACTCACCACGTGTGTAGCGCGCTAGTGAGAGAGACACACACCGATGGTTTGGAAGCTACACAGACGTCGGCCTGGGGTCAGTTGGGGGGTATGTACAGCAAACCCCCACCCACCCCCTCACATAACCCCACTCCCATATATTGCACAAACTACTACATACCCCAATGCTCACAGCCTTACTATGGAAATCCCCAAACATACATACACCCCACCCCAAATACCGTTCCGATGTCTGTCTACAGTCTGGCCAGAGAGAGTTCGCTATGGGCCTCCAAAGTCGCCCTGCGTAGTTTGCATGTACTTCTGCTAAATAGGAGTACACGAAGCACGGACTGAAATCCGCATTTGTGAATCTGTTTTGCGCAACGCGAATTGAATGCCATAGTCAACTCTTACTGGCCAGACTATAGTGCCAACGCCAATACCCGGGACCGGTGTAGAAAACAATAGGGTACAATAAAACTTCGAAATGAATCTTGCTGGCCGATATTATTCATGGTAAAGCTACATATGATGAAGGATGGGTCAGACCAGAGATGGTCTCTAGTCTGACCCATCGTACATCACAGCTTTACCAGGGTACTATGGGGTAAACCCGGCCATGGGAAAATCCGGCCACCCCAGTTTCAGGGATGCATATCTCAGCAATCTCAGATTGAGATAAATAATGATATCAATCGATTCGTCGAACTCTCCTCGTTCAAGAGCTACTTGGTTCATAGTTTGCTGAAACAGCAGGCTCTACGGAGCTTAGGTGGCCGGGTTTACCCCGTGTCCGGGTTTACCCCACAGCACCCTATATACGATACCGCTTCAAAACCGAAGGTTTCGTCCTTGGTGCCGCCTCCGAATACGAGCAACTGTCCGTCCCATTCCACCGCCTCGTGTCGATACCTGGGCGCGCACTCCGGCCCCTCCAGCAACTCCTCCCATTCCGCGTCCACGCCAGGGGCTTCCACCCTACATCACACAATAACATAGTCCTTTTGCAACAGCTATAACTAAGCTAATGCATAATATTCGCCTTGCTCCATAAGAGCGGTTGTCGTTTCGACCTCCCCGCCGAATTGAGCTGTAGTTATCACTCACACGCACAGCACGCCGAAGCAATTATTTTTTACGCAAAGCACGCCGAATTTTGAGCTGCAGTTATTACACACACGCAAAATAATTGCTTCGACGTGCTTTGCGTGTGTGTGATAATTACAGCTCAATTCGGCGGGGAGGTGGAAACGACAACCGCTCTTATGAAGCAAGGCGAATAATAGGCTACTGTGGGGTAAACCCGGACAGCTACGCTCCTCTGAACTTGCCGCTTCAGCAAAATGATGAACATGTGCAGCTCATTCGGGAGTGGACAGTCTTAGCGCGCGGCTCTTAGTTGAGGAGAGAGATTTTGATACGGGCGCGTCAGCCCAGCGAGGAGGTACGTACAAGAAGGGAGATTTCAGAAATTGAGCTGTGCGGTCAGATGGGACGTGCGCTAAGAGGGGCGTAATCCCGTTCGGCGCTGCGTGTTCGACTCACGCACTGGCTGCCCAATTTTTCAAATTTCTTCTCTTGTCCTCAAATCTCTTAATGGTAGCTCATATGACAAGATTGAGCCACCGTGATTATCATTTGCTGAAGCGGCAAGTTCAAGGGAGCTTAGGTGTCCGGGTTTACCCCACAGTACCCTACATACTCTACTATACCAAGAATCCATAAGGAGTTCCTGCTTACACCGCATGAGCTTCTTCTGCGAAATCGTACGGATCCATGTAATCCTCCCATTCACTGCCATCTTCTCCACTGCTGTCCGCCGCGGATGCCGGTGGACAACTCACCCTGCTGTTATCTAATCTTGCTACCGTCCCGTGACCCTGTCGTGGATGCGAACAGGAGCAAGCGGCGGCTCTGCTGCCCGTCGGCTGGGGACGCAAAAAGCGCAACTGGTGTACGTGCATGTTGTACTCGAAGCCGGACGTACCGCCGATCACGAACAAATGGTCGTTGTGCACTTCTGTCACCGCCTAAAAGTAAGGAAGCGCAGGTGCAATGTCGGTGGACCATGTATGTACGTATTCGCCTTACTCGATAAGAGGACGCGCTTTCTCAACTTTCCCGCAGAATAAAGTGCGGTATTTATCATAAGCACGTCTGTAGTAAACTGTACACAAAGCAAAGCTTGAAAGAAAAATGAATGAAAATAAAACTGAAAGCGAGGAAAAAACAGAACAGGAATAGGAGAAAGAAGAAAGAAAAAGGATCTTCTTTTCCTTCACATTTGAGTATTTCTCGTAAGCAATTTACAACAATTCTAAAAAGACGAAGGTAAATTATAGCACGCGCTATTCTGCGGGAAGTTGAGAAAGCGCGTTTTCTTATCGATTCTCTTATCGAGTAAGGCGAATACAAGCATGGGGTAACGGTATATTATGTACAATATGTATTGTTGCCTTTCCAATGGAGTTTGCCATACGTACAAACAAAGCATCAAAGGCCCCAATTTCACCAAAATACCACATCAACAATAGAGTTGCTTCACATCATAGCTGCTAGTTGGTACGCTTCATCGTAAACTCATACATATGAATGTTGTGCGTACGTATACTCACGTACCTGTCCATATCCTTTGGTGGGAGCTGGTGGATGTGTTTCGGCTGCATTTAGACGACGCCATAGACCGCGTCGGGGTCCGCACAGTTCCAAAGCGTGCAGATGGTTGGTAGCTGTGTTGCCGAATGGAATCGCCGTTCCCCCGAACAAAATCAGACGACCGTACGCCATATCCGGAATTACTGAAAGAATACATACTGTAGGTACCAATGAGAGTACACTCCCCAACAATACCGTCGGTAGGTTTTTATCGTCAGATAACCCCCTATTTTTATATGATGACGTCATTCATTACTAATCAAATCATCAGTCACACGGTGCATACATTTATTGATGACGTGATCATATGGAAATAGGGGTTATCTACCGGTAAATACACATCCTTCCAGTGCAAATACACACTGCACTCATGCCGCGTTCACCATACGTCCGTAAATTCGAGCGTCCGTAACGTCCGACGTATTTAGGAGTACATCGCACCGCAAAGGACCGTGTATTTCTAGATATGTCGGACGTTACGGACGTTCCGATTAACACATACCGTGACCTGGTGTCACTGTCGGTCAGCTGTTGTCGGTTTGTTGTCGGATTGTTGTCCGTTTATATATGGGTGTTGTTGGTTTCCGTTTGTTGTCCGTTCGTCAACAAACCGACAACACCCATATATTATTCATCAACAATTTGTTGTCAACAACGACGCCAGGTCGCGGTATGTGTTAATGAACGTATGGTGAACGAACGCGGCAGCAGCCTATTAAGAGATTTGAGCACAAGAGAAGAAATTTGAAAAATTGGGCAGCCAGTGCGTGAGTCGAACACGCAGCGCCGAACGGGATTACGCCCCTCTTAGCGCACGTCCCATCTGACCGCACAGCTCAATTTCTCAAATCTCTACCCTTGTACTTCTCACTGGGCTCGTACGCGCTCCGTATTGACCACACAGACTTGCGGTACTGTTGTCTGCCCGTGACAGAGACTTGTCACTGGATGGCAGACTCATAATGCCACCCGACGTTTGATGGTAGTAATGTCCCGGCCCAGGTGGTGGTTATGATTACGCAGGACAAGATGGAACAGTCCTTAGCGCGGCGGGTACTCTATTAAGAGATTTGAGCACAAGAGAAGAAATTTGAAAAATTGGGCAGCCAGTGCGTGAGTCGAACACGCAGCGCCGAACGGTCCTTACGTGTCGACATGAACACGTGTGAACGCAGTGTCCTTACGTGCGAAAGAGGCGACTTGTTTGGGGAAAGGGCCGCTGGTTTCGATCTCCTTCCAGACGTCGGTGAGCAGATTCAGCCGCCACACTTCCCGCAACAGCGGCTTCTCGTCCTCATCAGCAGCAGCAGCTGCGGCGTCGGAGGAGGAGGAGGAAGCTTCGTCGTCCTCGTCCGGCATCCGATGCTTGTCCGGGTTGTATCCGCCCACGCTGTACAGGAACTGACTGTCCGCCCAGATACGGTGACCGCTGCGCGCTCGCGGTTCTGTTCAAATGTGCATGCACACGTAAAGAAAGCGTCATGCCTCGTCTACCAGACGTCCGTAAATCCACGTACGTCCGTCCGCAAATCCGTAAAGCGTATCTAGGAGTACATGGCACACCGCAAACAACCGTGTACTCCTAGATACGTTTTTACGGACGTTACGGATTTTCGGACGTCTGGTTAACGCAGCCTGATCCTGACAAATCAATGCCGCGTTCAGATTGGCGACAAAGCGACCTTCACCACGACAAAACATCCGGTTTCTTTCGGCAAGGTCTCTTTCGGAAGTTTTTCGAGCGTACGTCGCCGCTAACCTGAACTCGCATGCTAGGCAAAGCCCTTCTATGCTTCACAACGGGCGCAGGCTCACAAAGCAAGCGTACGTACATACCGTTTGTTATGTAGGGTAATATGGGGTAAACCCGGACACGCGGTAAACCCGGACACCTAAGCTTTTCTGAGCTTGCCGCTTCAGCAAATGGTGAACATGGTGTAGCTCATTTGAAAGAGGAGAGTTCAAGGAATCGATTGGTAGAATACGTGTCTCAATCGGTCGTAAGGTTGCTGAGATATACTAGGTTTTACCCCCGTGTCCGGGTTTACCCCACAGTACCCTTCAATCCACACCGGTCCCACCCTCGCATTCAGCCGTTAGGTGTGATGGGTCCCGTAACGAATGCGTCTAAAGATTACGGTAACGACGAAGCGCGCCGCGTTTCTTCGTTTTCTTTTCTTCGTTTCTTCTTCTGCTCGCTGCGCGCTTCGTCGTTACCGTAATCTTTAGACGCATTCGTTACGGGACCCATCACACCTAACGGCTGAATGCGACGGTGGGACCGGTGTGGATGCATGTGCATACCTCGATACTCTGTTTCAACTTTAGGAGACCAGTCGCCTCCTTTTGAGGAAGTCGGCTGACCCTCTTCGTTTCTCTTCGAGGACGTTGAGTGCTGCCGATGATGATGAGGACTGAGACTGAACTTCTTCTTCCGAATGGGTGAGTGGGGCGAGTGGGCATTTGGCTCCGTGGTGGACCGCCCACCAGTGGTGGCGTTCGCAAGTTTTTCCAGCATTTTCCTCCGATCAAAACTTCCTACCAAAGAGCCGGGATGCAGTAGGAGCGTTTTCGCCTTGCTCTGATGACTAGAAGAACCTGGCGCTTCGCCGCTGGAGGCGAGCAGCGCGCGAACTTCTGTCCAATCAGAGCAAAGACGTTCGCCGGAACGACGATGATTGGACAGGCCCGTCCCATCCCGACCTTCGCGCATGCTCCGAATGATTCCGTGTAAATAATCCACTAAATCGGCGGCCATGATGGCTCGCGCTTGCACCTGGCTATGTCAGGAAGGGTTTATTGCTTTTCGACGAGGTCCCATGATGATCGATTCGCATCGATTATTCTGCTCCTTTCTTCGTTTTTTCGTTGTTTTTTGTCCTATTTACACATTTTGCAAAACTTGGCACAAACTGTATAAAAAATGCATTTACACCGCAAACTTTGTTCTTTGTCGTCTTTTGCGTCAATCTTGTATTTCAAACCTTGCGGAAGCAGTCGAACACCACCAACCAATCAAAACAGCTAGAAAAGCGCGCACTCGTAAAAACAATGGCATGGCACCATGGTCACGTCAGGTGGTGGCAAATGTTTATTTGCATTGAACGTTACATTTGTACACCTTTATAACAAAAATATATTGGCCTAACTCCTGTAATGGGAGTTGTACTTATATACAAATATCCTGTATATTCATTATTCAGTAATTCCAGTAATTCAATTCGCATCTTTGACACTTGTGACTGTACATCACAACAAAGAAAAGAACAGAGAAACTTACAATGGATCACATAGGGCTTTTGCCTTTGTAGTCTGTACAGTGAACGTACAGTGTTTATGACACTGTGCAACATTTACAAAACCCGTCTAGGGATAACAAACTGCCTCTGAGAAACACCAAGGAGCTAAGGAAAACACTTTGCACGCGTAGCTGCCGTTCAGCACTTGATCCTCTTTCCTTGAAATTGCACCAAAAGTTTACGTCTGATTCTGTGTGGAATCGGAGTCCCGTACTGGACCAAATTTCGCAAAGCCAAGCACGCCGATGGGCTGGATAAGCGTCGTTTACCGTTAGATATTCTCTCATGAGGATTCATCGACTCAGCGTGATGAGTGGGGCTGATGCTTCTACGAGATCGGATAAGTTGAGATTCAATCGTTCCTATTCTTGCGATGACTGGCACACTCTTGGTGGTGTTAGCAACCTCATTTCCAATGGGACGACCCGTGCAAATTTTGGCGACAAACAGAAGGCAGAGAAGAGCGATAAGAAAACCGCTGCAGGAAGGCATCTTGAATTAAGAAGAAAACAGAAAGAGCTAGGGAAGGGACGTTTACGCTCGGGCGGGCTGGGGCAATAGTTGGCAAAAAGGGGGCCACACCAATTCTCAACCTTTGGACTATGGAACTTGGACGGTGAACCTTGGATAGAACTTGGAACTTTCAATGAAAAACTAACTGATTAGAACTGAGATGGACTGCGGATTGGAGATGCACGTCACGTCGCTATATACTACCTAACTTTTCCTCGTCGTTCGTTGCCACCTTGCTTTGATCGTGGAATTGCGCTGTCCTTTCATTGAACAGTAATCAATTTTGTCTTTCGTGTAGCTGCACGTGGTTTCGTAAGGTTGGTTAGTACTGTACATGTTTGGTGACGAAACACTTTCTGCGCCAATTACGTATTATGCTCTTGCTTCTGATGTGACGTCGTACTGTTGGTCGATGTACAGTATCTCCGAGTTCGAATTCACGTACGGTACCCTGCCTGCCGAAAAGCAGTCGATTCAATTTCCTCATCTGTCCTGTCCCCCAGCAACCAAACAAATAACGGCACAGACACTGCGCAGTTATGTATACATATTCTGACTTGGATCACACTTTGCTGGGTGCAGCACGCTCTCGTGGACCTACCCAACTAACTACATTACGTATGCAATACCGTATTATTTACCGGTGCATAACTGCATAGCCCCATGGTGCTACAAAAATTGAGGGTCTTATATGGGGCTAATGCATAGGGTGGGGGGTGGTTGGTTATGCATTGGGCACTTTTTATATTTTGCCATATGGGGCTATGCATTGGGGGGTGGTTTGGTTATGCACCGGTAAATACGGTATGTGATGGTTGATGGATAATGCTGAATAGAATATGTAACGTATTTTGAACAGTACGGCGTGGTGAGACAGACGCTGAAACCTGGAGGGAGTTCCTTCTTCAGCGAACCAACCAGTTTACGCACGTTTTTATGTACATACGGCGCGCCGGCAGAATAAAAGCCCGGAGCTCACGTATAATGTACGTACGTACGTACATTACGTTGTACTTACATGTACGTCGAACGACGTAAAACATATACGTACGTTAGCAGTAGCAAGCAGCAGCGTAACGGCGCTTATTCACTTTCATTTCGCACTCTTTGTGTACTGGCACAAAGCATCGTCAGTTGCCAAGTGACTAAACCACAAACGTTTGGGTGAACTTTATTTTATTCGCCGAATTCAACACCACTTTGGAATCAACTTTTTACAACAACGTGCCATATCTTAGTGCGCACGTTCATTGAACAAAGTCTTCGTTTTCTTCCCAAGTTGCGGGGTGACGAAGAAGAAGAAGAAGACTTATTTGACGAAGGTGCATTATTCGCCGAACTTGAACCAAAAATGGGAATCAAAATCAATAAATACTGACGTACGGCGGAGTTTGAAACCAGAGTTTTGTCTGACTCATCACATCTGCGCAGAAAAGAGATCGTCGAACTAAACTAGAGCTGCAAAAGCTTTATTGTAACGGACTAGTGGCAGTGGTGTTCTTTCGATAGCAAACTTTTGTGACCCGACAGAATCATGGCCCTCTCAAAGGTGAAGATGGCAGCGGAGCAACGTTTCTACGTTCTTCCATCCAACTGCTTCCATCGCAACTGCGATCGAGCAGGAGCCAATCGATTGCTCAAATTTTGCCGCCCCGGCTCTTATTTGGTACGAAACTCTTCAATCCTCACAGACACCAACTCCACAGTGGCATTTAGCATCAGTCTAAGGGTGGATGATTCGATCGTGCACATTCGAGTCCTCAGATCATGCCAAGGCGATGGCGATGTCCAGTACTTCTTGGATGCTCCAGAAAAGCTGCGGAAATACTTTCAAACTCCGTGGCAACTGTTGACGTACTATCAGGAGAAGCCGCACAAGCTCCTGATAATGCAGACGGATGCAGTAGCTGGCAAGAAAGCGAGTCTCAAGTATCCAGTGGCTCCAGCTGAATCACTGGAGACTAAACAAGAAAGAAATCTGGTGCAAATTTTGCTCTGACTCATTGGGGCTATAATAAACGAGCGATCTTTCTATGATCAGGACAGGGTGTGTGTGTGTGTGTTTTGTTTGTCGACTACAACTACAGTATGTACTACCAAGAGGATTGTACTACTCGCTCATTTCACGAAAGTGCTTGTGTTATCTTCGTTTGTTTATTCAAACGCTAAATGTTTGATACGAAAGCTGCTAGCGTGATGTCATGCGTGTCATATCCAAGAACTAATTTTAGATGCACAATTTGATCAGTATGTAATCTAGCGTACTGTAAGCGACGCTATGGTTTGTGATAAGCAATGTCAAAATGAATCGGTGGGTGAACATTACATTTCGGTGACTTTCTGCGCGCTTCCATTTTCAAATGCGCGCAAAAATTCTTATAAACTCAAGGACATGAAAAAGACTTCATCGATCACCACGCCTCTAGCGGTTTAAAAACGAAACACTTTTCTTATTTTCGCTGCACAAATTTTCCCGTTTTTTTCGCACGCAACAAGAGTTATCAATACAGAATGTTGCAGAATAACTTCTACTTTCATGCCTCCTTCCATCAAGCCCAACATTAGTTACTCAGCTTATTTGTTCCATCGCAAACACCCAATGTCGTTGCCGCACTTGTTGAAACAGCCTTTTTCTTGAAAACCGGACCTGCCAGAATTTGAATTTCCTGTTTGTTCTTTTCCATGTATTCCTATACTCATCCAAGGCGTGCGTGCTCTAGGCGTTCATGCAGCGTTTCTGTCGCTTCGTCGCATTTTTCGTCACTTCAGTGCATTTTTTTTAATGATCGATGAAGTCTTACTCCTCACGTCCGCTTTATCACGTGCGGATCAGAGTTTGACTCGGCTGATGCAACCGTTTGACGTCATTCAGCTCCACCAATGAACTTGCTAGCCGCGTGACAGAGTAGCCAATCAGGGAGCGCGTGACGTCATTTGACGTCAATTTACTTCGCAGCTGGGAATTTCGTTCAGTTCAACGACTCAGCTCACACTTTTCGATGTTCCAGTGACCGGAAAAAGAATCTTAGCAACTTGAGAAAAGCTTCCTCCGAAGTTGAATAACGATGTTCTAGTTCACATTTTTGTGAGCGACAACTGTGCACTCTTCTGTGCACGAGGGAAAAAATGTAAGCATTTTCCAATCCACAAGATTTCCTGTTTGTTTGCTTCACAATATTGTTGTGCTTTTGTTTTTCTTTTCAGCCAATATGGCTTCTTTACAAGTGTTCCCGGCTCTGCCGGCCCTTTATCACCACTACGACGATCATCAATCGATTTATCGACCTTCCTGTCAATTCATCGAGCAATCGTTACGACATGGATCGAGAAGTCCCGATGTTAGGCCAACTGATGATGCCTGGCTCGCCTGGCCTGGTGTACAAGGCCCAGGAAATGGAGGAGGTGGAGAAGAACCTCTTCCAGGATCAGTTTTTGGGCACTACCACTCTAGAAGCTGTCCTGAAGTATGTACAAAGCCACCTGTGAGCTAAATTAGCAGGCTTTTTAACCCTTTCCATACTCTCAGGTGACCGCCCGGCCGTAATCACCTCTTGGGCCAGGAAACAATGATAATGGCAGCGGCCAAATAACCGTGACCGCAAGGGTGTATTAATATGTAATGTATGCGGCGGGCTGAGATTATCCACGTTTGACCCATCAAAAGATCTGCAGCAAACTGTGATCCGTCCCGCAGCGAACGGTCTTCGTTTTTCCTGACCGTAATTCTTCGCTCGCTACGGATCACAGTTTGCTGCTGATCTTTTTGATGGGTCAAACGTGGAGAGGTACTGAAACTCTTTGTCTTTCTATTTTTCACAACACGACTATAGTCTGGCCAGTAAGAGTTGGCTAATGGCGCGTTGCGTAAACTTGATTCACAATTGTGGATTTTTGTTCCTGCTTCGTGTACTCCTATTTAGCAGAAGTACATGCAAACTTACGCAGTACGACTTGCGTCCCATAGCCAACTCTCTCTGGCCAGACTATAGAGTTATTGCTGTGCCTAATTTTCCCCGTTTTTTTCTTTCCAGGCCTCCGGATGCTGTGTTTGTTGGAAATAACGTGGAGATCCAGTGTGGCAGGCCCGCCTCCACTGAGTATTTCAGTGATGGCGGCAGCGTCTACTATACTGCTACATTGGACGGGGTTTCATACAGCGACAGCGATCAACTGGGTGGGGGGAATAATTACGGCACAGAACTACAGCAGCAGCAAGGAGCGGAGTTACATTACTTGGAGCAGGCAGCGATAGCTGAAGAGCCAATGAAAGACGTGAAAAGTTTCGGGGAACTACTGACGCACAATCAGCCGGAGAAAGCGGAGCAGCGGTTGTATGTGGAAGGTACGTAGGTCTATAGTTGTATATAGGGTACCATGCGGTAAACCAGGCCATGGGAAAATCCGGCCACCTAAGCTTCAGGGCTGCATATCTCAGCAACCAATGGACCGATTGAGACAAGTATGATGTCAATCGATTCCTTGAACTCTCCTTCTTTCAAATGAGCTATTTGGTTCATTATTTTCTGGAACAGCCAATTCAAAGGAGCTGAGATGGCCGGGTTTACCTCACAGTACCCTACGCGTGAGTGTACTGTACACTTGGTTATGTACAATTAGATTGACCCGGCCCGTAGCAGTGCAAATATATCCATAATGTATATCTATAGGGTGTCTCATAATAAACCTAACACTTTTCCGCGCGAGTAACTCAGGAACCACGCGTTAGCTTTTCATGCGGTTTTTTCTATTATGTAGCCAATGCTTCAACTTAGATGTGTACAAAATTTTAGCTTCCTAGGCCCAGTGAAAGCTGCTCAAACACCTTCTTTCTCGGGCGGTCAAAAACGAGGGTTTTTCGAGCTGGTAGTACCGATTTAGGGGTAATTCTGTGCATGGTCCAAAATAAAATTAGTTTCATAATGCCCAAAAGATGAAAAGATAAAATAAAATAAAATAAGATAAAATTAGTTTCATAAGATGTCCCAAAATGCTAGGAGATGTTTATCTCATGCATTATCCCCAGTGCCAGCATTGCAGGCGCATGAAACAGAGTATCTTGAAACATTAAGACCGCTATTTTCCCCATAGTAAAGAAAAAGGTCGATTTTGAGCTTCGAGATATAACCCGTCGTAATTTCCGAAGTATGTGGACCACACAGCTGAAATTTTGTATACATCTAAGTTGAAGCCTTGGCTACTAAATACAAAAAACCGCATGAAAATCCAACGTCTGGTTCCAGAGTTACATGCACGGGAAAGTGTTCGGTTTATTTTGAGACACTCTGTATATTATGTACGTACGTACGTACGTACTGTACAGTTGTGCAGTACGTATTTTGCGCATGCAGTTGCTAACGGCACTATTGTTCCGTACACAGAGAGCTGGTACGATCGGACGCAGAGCGTGACTCTGCTCGACTCGCTGGTGAACGAATCCGCGTCTCTGAACTCGGTGGACGAATTCCTGAGCCTGGTGGAATCTTCGGCTCCCGGGGAAGGGGCGGCGACGACTCTTAAGAACCCGATGGACATCGCCACGGAGATACGGAGGGAGGCGGAACTGTTGGAAAGCGACGCCGCTTCCTCCTCGTCTGACGGCGTCGTCTTAACCGACTGGGACTCGAGCACTAGCGTCGACAGCAACGAGTCGTTCGCCACCAGTCGACCCACCTCCGCGACGACGACGAGCTCTGATTGGTTGGCCGACAGCGGCGCCACGACGACGAGCTCCGATTGGTTGGCCGACAGCGGCACCACGACGGCGACGCGCTCCGATTGGTTGGCGGTCGGCGACGACGTCGACGTCCGGATGATTCCGTTGGACCAGGTGCCGGCGATCTATCGTCGACAGTCGGCGACGGACGTGGACTGCGTCCTGATTGGCTCGACGACGACGACGACGAAAGGCGACGACGATCACGCCTTCGTTCGCCGTGCAGCCAATCAGCGGGCGACGAAGACGACGACGCCTGGCGACGGCGGAAGGAAACAGCGGCCGATCCGAGAGAAGAAAGAGCGGAAGAAGGCGCAGAATCGCGTGGCGGCCGCCCGGTATCGAATGAAGAGGAAGAGTGAGAAGAGTCAGGCGATGATTCAGTTGGACGCGCTTTTAATGCGCAACGAGGAGCTGCTCACTGAGGTTGAGGCTAAGGAGCAGGAGATTGCGTATATCAAGAATCTGTTGAGAGAGATAAGGGCGAGGAAGTGAGTAGTCGAGAGAAAGAGCTGCTGTGTTCTGCGCTGTATATTTTTGTATGTGCTGTTGTTGCGTGCATGTCTTGTAAATGTGGAGTGAGGTAGGGGCAAAGCTGCTGATTCGCTGAGCTGTACAAGTTTGTGGTGGCATTTTATTCAATTGTATGTGTTGTCATTGAGCTTGTTTTGCTGTACTATGTGCGCACATGCAGCATTGGCTGTATAATATGTATAGTTGTATACGGACATGACATGTAATTGTAGCGTGAGCCTACAGTACATTATAGACATGTTTGCATATTTCGCAAATTTATTGGCTCCCCAGCATATTATTTTTGTTTGGTACGCGAGGGCCCATTCCTTTATTTTGTTAGCTTTGAACGACAAGATCAAACTGCTGATGTTTGTTGTTTTGCAAAATCAACCGCAGCGTTGTAGCGCTTATCGCAATATTTGTGTTCATTTCTGTCTAGGCACAGTAGTACGATACGTCTTGGTCTGTACATAACTTTAGGTGTTGATCTCTTCTTTAGCTGTTGGTTTGGTGTCTGTCTACCTGCACTGCATGTACTGTACATCGTCTGTTACATTATATTCGCTTAGATTGTACGGCCTACTTACACTCCATGTGTGCATGTTCCAATAATAGACAATTATTATGCCAATTACATCCAATTTTGAGCTGACAAGCACGTACCCTGATGGCTATCTTCCAGTGGCAACCTTACCAGATTTTTGTCTGAAACTTTTCGAGGAATATGGAAATAAACCTGCTTTTGTAAGCTACATGCTACAGCATTAGTTCATGACATGCTTATGCTACGGTTGCCCTAGGCGGTACTGTAGGTATTCGTTTTTTATAGATTTTCGCTCCAACAGGCGAAACAAATTCTTACGCAGATGTCGTTCAAATTGTCAGACATTTAGCCGCTGGATTGTATCATCGTTTTGGTCTGAGAAAGGGCCAAGTGGTTGCCACGTGTACCTCCAATCGTCCAGAGTTCTTGTTCACACTGTTGGCAGTTCAGTTGGTTGGAGGCGTGTTGACTACTGCAAACCCTGCATATACGGAAGGTGTTGGCAATAATTATCATCATCTTGGTTGATAGGCATTTACAAGTGTTGAATCTGGCTGGCCAGAGTTGTATTACTTTCAGAGGAACTGGCACAGCAGTTCGTATCTTCTTGTCCCAACCTCATTCTCACTGAAACAGAGCAGCTAGAAAAAGTATCAAAGGTCCTACCTCAACTGCAAAGCATCAAGGTGGGAGGATGTCAAGCAACACGATTTCTTGTTGTCCCACCTGGGGGACGGTGTTGATGTGGATAATCAGAATGTACAGTAGATGGGTGGTTTTTTTTAGGGAATATGTCTCGCAAATGGCGATGGTCACCATGGTATGGTCACAGTTGCTGAACTGGTCGAGGTTGGGAAGATGCTTCCGCTGCTACAGTATCCGGTAATTTAAAAAAATTATGTCTACTCTTTTGTTTTGTAAAACAAGGGTTTAGTGTACAATGTACCTGACCAACCACCTGCCTTTGTTTTGTAGACCATCGACCCAAAGGCGGATCTTGCTTGCATCCTGTATTCTTCGGGTACCACTGGACTTCCAAAGGGTGTCATGCTCACTCATTACAATTTGGTTTACAATCTCTGCCAATCAACGTCAGTACAATTAGTATTTTACGTTTTTTAGGCGGCTCTTGCCTTTGGTGTCAAATTGTATGTATTTTGAATTGCAGCAGAAAGAAGCTGACACTTTTTTAGCTCGGTTCATCAACCGGCAAAGTCTCGAAGCGACATGAGCATGCCAGAACAAAGCGATGTGGTCTATTCTCCGTTTCCTTATTTTCACCTGGGCGGACTTCACATCGGTTTGCTCTGGTGTTTGGTTCAAGGTGCGACCGTCGTCTGCATGCCGCAATATGAACCGAGAAAATTTTTGCAGCTGATACAGAAGTACAAAGTACGTACATGGAAGAAACAATGACGAAAAAGTACCGCTTGGTGTTCGGTTGCGTTTGCGTAGTACATTACGTTACAAATAGCAGTGTCAT
The DNA here is from genome assembly GCA_030247985.1 of Epsilonema sp. ZAB3_2. NCBI lineage: Eukaryota > Metazoa > Nematoda > Chromadorea > Desmodorida > Epsilonematidae > Epsilonema > Epsilonema sp. ZAB3_2. The sequence continues at coordinate 59,595 of JASAMW010004700.1, forward strand.
TTTACAAAATACAGTTACATGTTGTACGTACATACGTATTGTAGGTAACGCTGTTGGTTTTGCCGCCACCAATACTGGTATTTCTGGCTAAATCACAATTGATCGATCACTACGATTTGAGCAGCTTGAAGCGCGTGTTCAGCGGTGCAGCTCCAATTTCCAAGGAAGCGATGCAAGAAGTTCTACAGCGATTGCCATCGGTCAAACAGTGCTCGCAATGTACGTACAAGTACTGCACATACGTATGTATATGTATGCATCAAATAAACGTAAAAATAGTTGACGATTTCCAGGAGGAAATACGCAATATTTTACAGTTTACGGCATGACTGAAGTCAGTTACGCAATATTTTACAGTTTACGGCATGACTGAAGTCAGTTGCCTGATCACTCAATCACCCAACACGGAAAAGGGCAGAGCCAAACTGGATGCGGTTGGCATGCTCATGCCTGGGGTTAGATGCAAATTTGTGGATCCAGAAAACGGAAGCAGGACATGCCAACCTATGGAGGTTGGAGAGCTGTGGGTGAAGGGGCCTCAAGTGATGAAGGGATATCTGAACAACCCAAAGGCGACCGCTGATACGATTACTGAAAACGGCTGGATGAAGACAGGTTGGTGTTTGTTTGCGAATCGGATAGTGCGGGTCAGAGGGAAATTCGGCCATTTTAACAATCTCCACTATTGGGTAGATGGAAGGATGTAAAATAATGGTCAGTGTGTCGTGTGCCGTCAGGCCAACAGCATGATCGTTGCCCCTTTCTTCTATCCACTTCTTCGAAGTTTTTCACTTGAAAGTGGGCTAGGAACTGCCAAATTTGCCGAGCAAAAGTGCATAAAATTTAATTTTCAATGGAAAGCGTGGAGATATGCTTGCAGGAGATCTGGGCTTCTACGACACTGATGAATTTCTGTACGTTTGCGACCGTTTGAAAGAGCTGATCAAGGTCAAAGCGTTCCAGGTGTGAGCGGCAACTCACTACTGTAATGTTCCGTATATAGCCCCCTCTCGTGTATAACCATAACCCCCCTCGTGTATAGCCCCCAAATCGGCCACTAACGTCATTTGCCCTCGTGTATAGCATAGCCCCCTATTGCGAACCGCGAAAAGTAAGGGAAATCAAGTGTTTTTGCGCTAAAAACAGCGTTTTTGAGGTCTTTTGATGCATAGGAGTTTATCTGTACCTCATTTGGAGCAGTTCTGATCATTTTGCCAGTGACATCTCTTCAAGGGAAATTTTTTAGTAGCAAAAATTTCACAATTTTTTTAGTTGAAAACTACATTTTGATGATTGGAGCTTGGAAACGTGCAAATAACCACCATAAACGAGTTCAGAAGGTCAAAAAACCTTACTTTTGGTACAAATGAAAAATTCCCTCGTGTATAGCCCCCTCGTGTATAACCTCCTCTCGTGTATAGCCCCCCTAATCGGTGCTTACCATTTGCATAGCCCCATTTGGGGCTAATGGGGCTATCTACGGAACATTACAGTAGTCAAATAAAGTACTCTTCTATTCAAACCGTACGCATATTAGCACGTACAGTACCTAAAGCTACCTATGCCAGGTGCCTCCTGCAGAACTGGAAGCGCTGATTCTTCGTCATCCGGCAGTAGCGGAAGTGATTGTCATAGGAGTTCCTGACTTGTACGCCGGAGAGCTGCCCAGGGCCTACGTGGTCCTGAAAGATGGACACCGTGCCACAGAGCGAGACATCGCGGAACACGTGAAAAGTATTCGGCACATTCTACTATCGGGTCATTGTTGTTATTGTTGACCGCTGGCGTCATTGTTGACAACAAGTCATTCAGCTGTTTTCGGATTGTTGCCGTCGGTTTGTCGTTTTCTGTTCGTCAACAATTTGTTGTCAAAAATGACGCCAGGTCGCGGTATGTGTTAAATGGGCCAAGGACTTGGGCATAAAGTGATGTTTGGGATGTGGAATAAATTTTTAGCTCGGGTGGTAGCTTACAAGCGATTAGCGGGCGGTGTGAGATTTGTGGACTCCCTGCCAAAGACGGGCTCTGGAAAGCTGCTGCGGAAAGTACTCAGAGAAGAAGCTAGAGCTGAAGCTAAAGAGAAAGCTGAAAGACGCCAAGCAAAGCTTTGAACGCTGCAGCCTTGTGAATGGTCGCATGTACATAAAGTACGTATGAGATGACCCGTAACGTTAGAAACGTGTGCACTACATATTGGCTGGCTACCGTACGTAATGTGCCTATTTTGCATACATGTTCAATTCAAATGTATGTGTACGTACGTTCTAATATGTTATTCATTTTCTTTGACATTATTTCTGCACAGCACTGGATTTGAGAGGCTTATTGATTTTGGCTTAACCAGGACGGCTTAGGTTAGGAGCACTTTGCAGTAGGCCTGCGTCTGCGCCGAAGTGTAATCCAAACACGGTGCGTACGTGCGTAGAACATTTGCATACAGTACGTACATAACATGCCACATGCTCCTACTTACTCTTACTCCTATTTGCCAAGCATCCAGTCCAACATCATAAAGGCCTACGAGAAAGACAGCGTTGTTACTATTTTACCGAGTCCGACCAGACCACAAATTCCTTGCTGTTTCTTCATTTTTATTCCCCGGGAGAAGGTTGTTCGCCTAAAAAAAATAAAAATGATTTCGATGCCGATACATGGAGAATTTCAAGCTGGAGCTGTGGAAGATGACAATGGCGCACTGTTGTACACTGGAGGAGGAGTAGCGGGCGGCGGAATCGACGTCAAGTATTCGCCGACCTCCGCCACGGACGAATTGGCGAGGAGGAAGCCGAACTTCACGGAAGCGGAGAAATTCCTGCTCGTGCGAATGTTCGAAGAGCACAAGGCGGTGCTGGCGGCTCGACAGGCGGACGGAAACGTCAACCGACTCAAGTGTCAACTCTGGCAAATGATTACAGGTCATGGCGGTTCATTAAGCACTTTTCCATACTAATTTGAGGAAATTTTCATTATGGGTATGATTTTTCAATGGGTTGTCCAACGACGAGTATATGTGTCCAAGAGAAGTTAAGTAGTGCAACACGATCAGGGAGGAAGGTACTTCATTTCTATCGAAAAAAATTGGGAATGAAACGGGCCAAAAATTTTTTAGAATTATTTTAGAAAAGTGCTTAATGATGTATGTACTGCGTTATGTAGGACGTACCTAGACCTACGTACCTACGTACTGCATACATAGGTACATATGTACACACATTTTGTACTCGCTCCGCGCTACTATGCTATTGCGTACGTACGATACATCACGATCACGTACGTATGATACATCGGATAAACTTCTGACTGTACACACAGGAATATAATGTGTAAGGCAGCTGTATTTCAGACGAGCTGAACCGTCGCAATCCAACGTGCTATCGTTTGCAAAACGACGTGCGGAAGAAGTGGCAGAATCTCGTGACCACGGCAAAGAAGGAAGTACGGGACGCGGAAATGCGCGGTTTACCCCCGCAATCACTGCCGTGGATTTGGCGCAAGGTACATAACCCAACCAGGAAATCGTTCTAGGGTATGCTTTACGTACGTACGTACGTACGTACAAAGTTGTGGCGGAATTCGCCCCTGTCCTGTCAACGTCTTTGCGCCCTGAATTTGTCAGTCACAGGTAAAATTTTTATGGAAATGCATGTGGACCCTGGTAGAGCTGGTAGCGAATCCCAATAAGTACACGTGGCATGAAGCCATTTCAGTCACAAGAACACAAGTCACAAAAGAGAAATCTTTACTCGACCGCACAATGAATCACAAACACAAAACAATGAAGATAAAGTGATCAGTTTACATACGTACAAATAACTTCCGGTGCTTTTCCGTTTCATTTCCTTTCAGTCCGCATAGCGGAACTGACAATTTTTGGACTGTATTTGGCTGGGCAGCCAAGTATTTTAGCCGAGACAGATCAGACAGGGCCATTTTACTCGTACCGAGCAAATGCTTCAGGAGGCAGGCATACCTGTGCGTAGCAGCCCCATCCAAATGCGTAGCCCAACCCGATCATACCCCGTTAATCGTCGCACCTCGAAGTCGTCACTTTGAGCTTTGAGGATTTCATTTGATGAAGTGTATCAGTAGTCATTTTGTACCACTTTAGGTTAATGTAGGTAACATTTTGAAGATCTCATTCTTACTTGACTGAAGTCTTCAAGTAGGTGAAGACTTTAGTACCCCACTTATACTTAGTAGTCAATTTTTTTCATTTGGTCACTGAAGACTTTGTTGAATGTTTTGAAGTCTTCGTTAGCTGTGGTCATGTGAAGAGTTGCGTAATTTTGACAACTTTGACAACTTTTTCCCTATGTTGCCGCCATATTGTTTTTGCGCGCGAAAACAAACTAACGGTAGGGGTAAACTGGGGCAAAGCAAATAATGCATAATGAACATGACTTTACGGTAAGTAAACACCGGAAGTAATGCAGTGAATTGTCAAGCATAAGTTTCAACTGTTAACGTTTTGCCAACAATACACTGTTACGCAGGCATGTACATACACGTCACTGCGCGGAACAGTAAAAATAACTGCAGAGCTATTACTGTTACTGCATTTTCCCGCATTTGTACATATGCTCATTTGCTAGTCAATTGTCCTTCGATTATATCATTCCTTTCTTCCATCACAGCGAGTCAACGCATCGTGCTCTTTCTTTTTGCCCTTTCCCTCCTGGACCGCGCTCTCCTACGGGTTGTCGCCACAGCCGTCGAAATTGTCGGAACCGTTACTTTCCTGTAAACAGACAGCAAACACAGCAACGCTACGTTTTTCGGGTATACCTATACCCCGTGCCGTAAAACAGTCGAACATAAATAAACTATACTGTCTCTACAGAGGGGGAAACGCTACTGCATGGCAGTCAAAACGATGTAAATAGAGTTGAACTAAATCAAGAACTATACTGTGTCTATGAAGGGATCGCGCCCCTACACTGCACTACACAAGAAGCAATGCTGAGCAGCAAATCATGAACTATACTGTGTCCACAGAGGTATCACGCCATTCACCCAATGTTCACTAGCAGCAACAGACTGCCAAACACAGTTGCTTTCTTGGATTCATTCGAGGCTCATTAGCAGTAGGCGTTGTGGTATCCATATACGAACTTGAAACCAAACCAAAAAACCCCAGTATAATACTGTCTACACATAAAGCTACATGGGTAAGCAGATAAAGTGAAAACTTATTGCGACCGCACCTTTTCACATCAAAACTGTCTGAAATGAGGTGCGATTGCAAGTGTTAGAAAGAAGCTTACCCCATTAGTGCTGTACAAGCTATGCCTCCACCAATTTCCACCACACGTCCTTTCTGTGCCATTCCAGAAGCTTGAAACGCTCATCAGCCGAGAAAGCATCTTACAAGTACTATACAGCAGCACGCGTACACCTACACACTACAACCAATAATCATGCATCTCACGACACATTCAAAATGGTCACCAACAGTGAAAACTTCAACTTTAAACTCGTCAAAAACAATGAAATAGTCACCGAAAAATTATGAAATAGTCACCGAAAAATTTGGTCGTTGCCGACTTCATCCACACTTTTTTGGCAAAGTTGTCAATTCACGTTTGCCCTTCCAAAACCGACTTGACTACCAGGTGCATGAAATCTTCACAAAATCTGAAAAAAATTGACCGGAGTCGTCAATTCAACTGACGACTACAAGCATAAAAACTCGTCGAAGTAGTCTAAAAAGTGAAATGCGCGTTGAAGACTACAAATTGACAAATGGACAAATTTGTCCAATGCGACGGTTAACCGGATACATTTTTACGTATGTAGGCGCCTACGTACATATGTATTTGTACGTTTAAATGCAGGTGGTCGAACTGGTGGGGTTAAGTCCAGAGTGCGCAGACGATTGCTTCCTCATCGACGACAACTCCAACCCTGGCGCGGCTGAAGAAGTCACACCACCGCTGCCCATCATGGAGAGCAGCGGAAGCCATCAGCAACGTCGTTCCCCTTCATCGTCACCTTGCATCGCAAATCAAGGCGAACCAGGAAACGAAGTTCAGAGGCTTTTGGCAAGAATCAAGCACGAACCATCCGCGTCCGCATCTGCGCCACCATCTACACCCAAATCCAGCACCGATCTTCATCTTCAAAACACGGAAAGATTTGGGAACACGGAGGAAGGCGAACATCTGCATCTGGCGATAACTGCACCAGTTCAAAACGGCACAACCGCTGCGAGGACAACCAGTCAAGATGCGCCTCATCAGGCAGAAAAACGGCGCCTACCGATGGAATCACCAGCGCAAAGCGGCGCTTCAGCCGTTTCATCAGTGATTGAGAGAGTTGTAAATAGCAACAACTCCAGCAGTGGCAATAATGACGACAGTATGATGGTAGAAACGGCCTTACCGAAGCGGGCGCGCATGGCCAATTTTGCCCCGTTGACGCCAGCGCCAGCGCCAAGCAGTTTGGCGCCGCCTACAACTGTTAGGGGAGCTTCATAAATTACGTCACGCAGCAATTCATCGGCCGCCCCATCCCCCCTACGTCATGCTTTATTGGCCATAACCCCTTGTATGTATTCTTACTATGTACATACCAGTAGAAGTGACACATCGTCACGCTAACGGCTAACGTCACATTCGCCGCAACTCCCCCTCCCCTTTATTTTTGCGTGACGTACTTTATGAAGCTCCCCTTAGTGGCTCGAGTGCCAGTTTCTCTTCCAATCTGCTGCAGCAGAGCATCGAGAAGGAGCGTTGGGGACTGGAGAGGGCGCGACGCATTCAGGAGTTGAGACAGGCGGATGAGAAACACGCCAGGGAGCTGAGGAAACTGGAGCTGGAGACGGAAATGATGGAGCTCCAGCGGAGAAAGCTGGAATTGGAAGTGCGCCTGCTGAGTCAAAGGGTAGCGGGGGATAGTATGCACTGACTGATCTACAGTACATACATGGTGTAAGATTTGTACCGTATTTTTGGGTGTATATCCCCTCATGTAGGTATATAATATCCCCTGGTGTATAACCCCTATCAGACTTCTCGATTTTTGTATAGCCTCATACATACAATACAATACATCCAAAAATACGATAATTCATTGCCCATTGCTTGCAAGCATGTGATAGCATTATGTACAACAGTAACAACATTGTGCATCGCATCGCATCGCACTTTATTCGGATAGCCCTAGGACCGAGCCGAAACCAACTGTACTCGCATCAGAATGTAACATTCTGATGCGAATGTAGCACATAAATAGAATGTAGCAGTTCTGCCTTTTTAGTAGTTTTTATTCAATTCATCTTGATTTTGATAAAAGTTCGAACACCGGAGAGGAAAACGTTCAAATCATTGGATCACACTGCTGCTGTTCACGTACTAAACATAAAAAAGTTACGTACAAGTACGAATGCAAATACACTACGTCATAGAGAAAATCAGACATCTACGCAATAAAAATCAACGCAATAAAAAATCTACAAATCTAATAGTAGACAATAAAAAGCCTACAAATAACAATGCAAAGCGAAAGTAAGCAACCACAGTCGGACTTGAATGGTACCATCACTTTCCTCAAACTTGACCGGTTTCTCCTTTATTGTCCAGTTGCGTTCCTGCTTCAGCAAACATACTGTACATCACATAGGTACCAATGATAAAATCTTACAGAGCATCTGCGCTGCAATATACAGCATATGTCATAGTTGTTCAGTTGTACTTATCATCATTGCATAAGTATTATTTATGTAAATGATCTCTGTACAATTAGGAGTACCCTAGTACAATCTATCACTAGTATTCTCGTACACATGTATGTACATGTCGAGTAGCTGATGTAGCCGCAGTGTTTCAAAATTCTGAGAACATCTGTACAAATTCACGTCACAACACCAGGAGAGAAAGAGAAATCAATCAAGAGTTGCACGAAAGGCTAGGTTATAGCACAAAATCACATAAAAGGTGAAAACTGCAAAGTATACTGTGTGTGTAACTGCACTGGGATTTGATTATCATCATTCCAAAACGCACTCTTCCAGACTACTCCATCCAACTTTCTGACAAGAGTGTGAATGCGACAGAAAAAGGTGCAAAAAGAAGTCGAGTATGTACTGTATGTACAGAACAGTGCAAAAATACGTACCGTAAAGTACAACAAACATACGTATGTACGTACGTATTCCTACCTACTATCTTTTTCTGTTTGCTGGAGCCCACCATGAACAAAAAACACGCATGGCTTTACAATAATGCTCGGTTTACACAAACCCCCACGCCCCCACATAACAGCCTCTCTCTATGTCTAGGGATGTGAACCAGTCCTGAGCCTCCATGTCCATACTTTTACAGTGCCGTCTCGATAGCAGAGTTGGACATTCGTCGTCCCGCCGAGCCAGTGGCGGATGGGGCAAAAGCGTAAGTAGGTCTAACAGAATCATGATGATGGTAAACTGGCGGCGTCTCCTTAACAGGCGAAGGTTCAAACGGAGGAAGGCCACCGCCGCGAAAACCTGAGAGCAGTTTCCTCGTCTCCACTGATATCGTTTCAGCTAGAAGGAAACGATAGACCAGATCAAGCACACTGCTCTATTAGCTGCGAAACATAGAACTACATTCACGGATTATTCTCCACGTTCCGAGTTGTAATCCTATTCTGCGGGAATATATGTCTAAGCTGTGCGTTCAGCACTGTCTGTGGGCAAAGGCCCAGAAACAAACTCTCGCTGAACGAACTACGAAATAAAAAAATTAGGCATCAGCACCCTTTCATTATCGCTACACCTTTGTATGTACACCCTACCAAAAATATACATACAATTAGGCTTTAGGGGAAGAATGGCGGACACAGAGTGCGTGCAACCCATTGTAATGGTTTCGCAAAACCCAATATAGGGGTTTCGTAAAACCTAATAGTATGGTTTCGTAGAACCCAGTGGAATGGATATCCATTACATTGGGGCTACGACAAGCCCAATAAAATGGATCGAATATGAGCCAGCCTTGATTACCTCCTTCAAATCCTCCATTCTTCCCCTAAGCCCAATTATATATTCTTGACCATACGTACAGTTTTACCTTCTCTCTTCTCCTTCTCCGCCGCCTTCTGCTGGGGCGAATTAGCGGCGGAAGGGTGGAGGGGTGTGGTGGGTCTGGAGCCAGCGGACTGTTGTTTCCTTGGGTCGATGGGGGTGGTGGGTCGGGACGGCTGGAGGGCGGCGGGATTGAGGGCGCCGGGCACGCCGGAGTAGAACCAGTGCTCGGCGAAGCCCGATTCCCCGCTGTTCCGACTGCCGGCCGGCGACAGGTTCCGCCGCTGCAACACCAGCACAACAACATAACACGCTGCGAGGCTATCGTGCATGCAGGGGGTACTGCATAGGTATCCACCACATGCAATAAGAGCCAGTGCTTGGTCGCGAGGTGACCCCTTTGAATTAACCTGGATTTTCAGTGCAACTTTTGATCGGTAGTCGACGCGAAGGTCGGCGCGGTCGTCTTTCTTGCTCGTTTGTTTCTTTCCGCGCCGACCTTCGCGTCGACTACCGATCAAAGGTTGCACTGAAAATCAAGGTTAATTCAGAGGGGTTACCTCGCGACCAAGCACTGGCTCTTATTGCATATGGTGAATAGGGAACATAAATACAATACATACGACGAATGTGTTCTGTATGCAGGAGGCATACTGTATACATCCTGCTTATACGTACGTGCGGCCACGGCTGTACATTACGTAATACGTATGTGCATGCACGACGTACAGCACGTGCGTAGTGCGTACGTACACAACGCTAGATACGAATACCCAGCAGAAGAGAAAGTACGTAAGCTACGCTAATACCGAAGCAAGGACGTACAGTACACCATGTACCACCTACCTACCCTCTTCTCGTAAACCCCCAAGCATATATTTACGATATTTCGGTAGTAACGCGATTGGGTTGGTCGATAGCGACCCCGCGGTACTTAGTAAAAGTTTGGGTCGGTGTCTGCGGGGTCGTCGACCTCGTTCAAACATCTGGGAGCGGAAAAGGAGCGAGTGGAAAGAAGAATTTACAACAAATGACGTAGACCACCCCGCAGACACCGATCCAAACTTTCGCTGAATACCGCGGGCGCGGTCGCTATCGACCAATCCAATCGCGTTACCTACCGCAACTCGTCCATACTGTACCTACCTCGTAGAAGAGGATGTATGCGGCGCTGGTGACGAGTTCCCGGTGCTCGTCGGCCACTGGGGTGACGTGGGTGTCGTCGAAGTGGCGCCAGGCGCCGTCCACCGGGTTCCTTACGCTCGCCGTGTAGTGGCCGCTGTTGAGGGAGTCGCCGTGGTGGTTACACACCCCGAACAGGTCGTACACCCCGTCGCCCGCCGCCGCCGTCTCCACGTACAGCGGACCGGTGCGCGGATCCGCCGCCGCATACCTGAAACACACAACACCAGTGTAGAATATGCGTACAGTATTATCCCACAAGGAAGAAGACCTTGAACATGGGTTCGTTTTTAACACATACCCCGGCCTGGCGCCACTGGCCCCCCACGGGCGGGCACCCCCACCCCCCGGAGCCCTGACTATGCTTCAACATGTAAATCCACCGAGTTCGCTCCGAACTCGCTCCGTTTTTCCAAACGTCCGTGTGAACTGCCAAGTTTCAAACTCGGAGACGTGTGAACCACCGAGTTTCCTCCGAATTCGGAGCCTTCTCGAAGCCATCTCGGAGCCTTCTCGGAGGAATCTCGGAGCGAAAAAGTTGGAAACAGTGCAGTAATTTACGACGCGGCGCGTATGGCATAATTACAGAACCTGCTACAAAGTACGCAAGCATAATATGAGGAGAAAAGTCATCGCAGGTCTCTCCTTGTTCAAAGGAACAGCAAGCAGCGAGGCGAACGCAACAAACACAGTACATCATTGCGCTGCGCTGCGCTGTCCGCTCTGTTCTTCTTCTCTCTCCTTTCCCCGTCCCCGAACACAGAAAGAGAGGGGGCGGGGCGCTTCGCTTGTTGTTTCATTTGCGTGTGGCGTGTTGGCTAGCAGCGGACAGCGCGCGCGCGCGCGGGGAAGTTGTCTTATCTTTCTCCCTATTATAAGTCCTTGTGTGGAAAGTAGCGCGCCGTGTTTTATTGCTGCAACAAATATCTACGTGTGAACGACCGAAAAAACTCGCCGAGTTTGTACGGATACGTGTGAACAGCCGAATCTCGCTCCGAATTCGCAGCGAATTCGGAGGCTTCTCGGAGCGAATTCGCTCGGAGCAAACTCGGAGCACGTCTGTAGCGGGCCATTGTTGGCAACACAAGTCATTCAGCTGTGGTCGGTTTGTTGTCCGTTCGTCAACAAACCGACAACAAACAAGAACACCCACATAGAAACGGACAACAATTTGTTGCCAACAATGACGCCAAGTCGCGGTATGCGTTAAAAGAAGCCGAAAATCGGTGAACTGACCGTCTTCACCAACTTTTCTCTCTCTTCCCGTTTTCTGCTAACCCTCCTGTGCGCAACGCAACCCCTGGGCCAGCTACTGCCACAGAATTGCACATAACAAAGCTAAAGCGTCCTTCACACAAAGGAGTCGTGCTTCGGCCCCATCAAGCGCGAAAGAAAGGCACGTCGCGCGCCTGTTCAAAACTTGCTTATAACGATTCTTCGCAATGGAGCGACAACAAGAACGCACGCGCGGCTTCGCTTCTCGGCGCCTGGGTGGGGGGCCGAACCTACGACTCTTCACTGCGTAGGGCAGGGCGCCTTACCCGTTGAGCCATTCCCGACTGCCGCTCAGCGGTGTGTACTGCCCACCACTAGCAGTCACCGCTCCCGCGTTCTTCCCATTTCCCCCTCCTCCTTTCTTCCTCCAACGTTGTTGAGGGCCCCCCCCCCCCCCCCCCACCACACCTGAGACAAACGAGGCCCCCTTCGTTGATCTGGGGGCAGCCGTAAAACAGATGAGTGCCAGATACGTACCAAGCTTCCCTATCCCAACAAGAGTATTACAAGAGGGGTGACCAGTATTACTTTGCACTGCTGTAAATAGCAGTGGCAACCTTTTGTTGGGTTGATTTCGCAACGCCAACGTATGCTGTGCGGTGCCTGTACGTACGTAGATGTGTGCATGTGCATACGTTTTTCATCATTTGCAGTTGGAGTGGACGTGTCGTTTCTGTCGTCGATTCCAGCCTCGCGCCGTCAAGTCGCTCATGTTCTATTCACTTCCCGACGTTCTCATTGTTCACTTGAAAAGATTCAAGCAGGTAGGGAGGGTACGGTTATTAGAGTGAAGTCAGCCTGCAATACTACTTATTGTGTGGTAGGGTACTGTGGCATAAACCCGGACATCTAAGCTTTTCTGAAATTGCCGCTTCAGCAAATGATGAACATGGTAGCTCATTTGAAAAAGGAGAGTTCAAGGAATCGATTGGTAGATTAAGGCAAGCTTTCCTTGGTGTGTGCATTGTTCACGGACACCCTCAAAATTTCGCATTTCCTATTCGGTTCATAAATAAGTACTACAACACATGGGGAATCGAATGCGAAAAACCGCATCTCGAAATGCGCCCTCGTTGAGGAGTTATAGATGCGCAAACCCTCCTGACCCATTTTAAGGCGAAAATTACATAAAATGCATTATTTTTAGGTTCCAGTTGACTCAGCCGGCTGAAATTTTGTACACACATACCCCCTATGGGACCCTACCTGCAGGGACATTTTTAGCCTTCTAGCCCTCTTCACACTGGAGTTATGGCGTTTTACAGTCAATTTCCATGCAAACTGGGGCTAGATTTTTTTAGGTTATATGCCTACAGCTCATCAGATACAGTACCGGCCGCTCTGAAAATTTTTATCCCTTTCGGTAACCCATTATAGTTTTCGAAAATACAAAAAGAAAAAAATCGGTAGTGGTCCGAGAACGAGAACGGTCCTCATGAATAGTGAAAAATTCAGGAAAAATGTTCCCGCCTTTTTCTATTATTCAAGATAAATGAGCAATACCACTGGAGATTCTTCCTAAAAAGTAGCCTATCTTATGTAGAATTTGATGTAGATTTCAAAAATAAAATTGGTTTTCCAAAAAAGTTTAACCCCTAGCATATTATTTTGCAAAAATAGTATATTTTTGAGATATTTTTGAGAATTTTGGGTAAGGGTTAAATTGTTTTGGAAAATCAATTTTATTTTTGAAATCTACATCAAATTCTACATAAGATAGGTTACTTTTTAGGAAGAAGCTCCAGTGGTATTGCTCATTTATCTTGAATAATAGAAAAAGGCGGGAACATTTTTCCTGAATTTTTCACTATTCATGAGGACCGTTCTCGTTCTCGGACCACTACCGAATTTTTTCTTTTTGTATTTTCGAAAACTATTATGGGTTACCTAAAGGGATAAAAATTTTCAGAGCGGCTGGTACTGTATCTGATGAGCTATAGGCATATAACCTAAAAAAATCTAGCCCCAGTTTGCATGGAAATTGACTGTAAAACGCCATAACTCCAGTGTGAAGAGGGCTAGAAGGCTAAAAATTTCCCTGCAGGTAGGTTCCCATAGGGGGTATGTGCGTACAAAATTTCAGCCGGCTGCGTCCACTGGAACCTAAAAAGAATGCATTTTATGTAATTTTCGCCTTAAAATGGGTCAGGAGGGTTTGCGCATCTATAACTCCTCAACGAGGGCGCATTTTGAGATGCGGTTTTTCGCATTCGATTCCCCATGTGTTGTAGTACTTATTTATGAACCGAACAGGAAATGTGAAATATTGAGGGTGTCCGTCCTTCTATAGTCAGACTCTCACACGCCTCAGAAATCTTGCCTTAATTGGCTCAATCGGTCGTATGGTTGCTGAGATATACTAGGTGTCCGGGTTTACCCCACAGTATCATGTGGATGAAATCGGACAGAGAGTTTGGTGTGACTCAAAGTTTGTCTGAACCTTTGTGGCGTACCGCGTTCCGTATGGCGATAGCCGGACCCCGAAAAGGGAGGAGAAAAATAGGACCGAATGGGAATCGAACCCGCTTCTCTCGGCACAGCTGTGAACTTCTGGCACTCGACCAGGTGCCAGTCCAAGGACAGATGGCTAAACTCGCCTTTCATACCCAGAACTATATTTACATTACGTACACTACTGGCCTCTCGGACGCTATTGCCATGTACAATACGTATGCAGTACGTAACACCTTCCTGATGTGATTTCGCCAATACAGTTAGTCATCAGTGGAAAAGTGCAATACGGAGGCGTCAGTCAGCTCGCGACCACTCGTAGCTCTTAGCGCAACTGGTCCATACGCCGGTAAATACGGGAGGGAAGGAGGCTCAAACGGTCTCTATGAATCTAAACTATGTACATTTTCTGGCGTGTTCTTGTTGCAGTTGTCCAACGGTCAGCAGGTGAAGCTGGATCCGGTGGTGTCGTTTCCGGTGCGCGGTCTCGATCTCACCGAGTTCACCTACCAGGAGCAGCAGCAGCGCACGCCGCTGTCCCTGAGGCGAAACGCCCCGCAGACGCGCTCCCTCAACAACGTCTGGAGGAAGAAAGGAGGAGGGGGAAATGGGAAGAACGCGGGAGCGGTGACTGCTAGTGGTGGGCAGTACACACCGCTGAGCGGCAGTCGGGAATGGCTCAACGGGTAAGGCGCCCTGCCCTACGCAGTGAAGAGTCGTAGGTTCGGCCCCCCACCCAGGCGCCGAGAAGCGAAGCCGCGCGTGCGTTCTTGTTGTCGCTCCATTGCGAAGAATCGTTATAAGCAAGTTTTGAACAGGCGCGCGACGTGCCTTTCTTTCGCGCTTGATGGGGCCGAAGCACGACTCCTTTGTGTGAAGGACGCTTTAGCTTTGTTATGTGCAATTCTGTGGCAGTAGCATGCCCATGGGTTGCATTACGCACATGAGGGTTAGCAGAAAACGGGAAGAGAGAAGAGAGAAAAGTTGGTGAAGACGGTCAGTTCACCGATTTTCGGCTTCTTTTAACGCATACCGCGACTTGGCGTCATTGTTGGCAACAAATTGTTGTCCGTTTCTATGTGGGTGTTCTTGTTTGTTGTCGGTTTGTTGACGAACGGACAACAAACCGACCACAGCTGAATGACTTGTGTTGCCAACAATGGCCCGCTACAGACGTGCTCCGAGTTTGCTCCGAGCGAATTCGCTCCGAGAAGCCTCCGAATTCGCTGCGAATTCGGAGCGAGATTCGGCTGTTCACACGTATCCGTACAAACTCGGCGAGTTTTTTCGGTCGTTCACACGTAGATATTTGTTGCAGCAATAAAACACGGCGCGCTACTTTCCACACAAGGACTTCTCATAGGGAGAAAGATAAGACAACTTCCCCGCGCGCGCGCGCGCTGTCCTCTGCTAGCCAACACGCCACACGCAAATGAAAAAACACGCGACGCGCCCCGCCCCCTCTCTTTCTGTGGTCGGGGACGGGGAAAGGAGAGAGAAGAAGAACAGCGCGGACAGCGCAGCGCAGCGCAATGATGTACTGTGTTTTTTGTTGCGTTCGCCTCGCTGCTTGCTGTTCCTTTGAACAAGG
>JASAMW010004702.1:0-31803 GCA_030247985.1 Epsilonema sp. ZAB3_2
ACAAACATCCGTACAATACATATGCACATACTTATTCATAATGCTGCATGGATCAGGCATACAGAAGCAGGCGAGAGGCAACAAAGGTCATTGAAAGGTTTTGTTTGCCATGATTGGGAATGGGCAAAAGTATGCCCGCACCAGTCAGACAGCAGCAGATTGTGCGAGAGGCTGTCAACTCGGAGGGGTAGCAAGTTCGGCAGCGATGGGCGGTTGGAACCTTCTGGTTTCTGCGCCGTTAACCCCATAAGCATCTGCAGGCTAGTGAGCCTCTCGCTCACTTCCTTCTCCTTAGGAGCACTTCTCCACTGGTGGCAGCATGCCGTCATTACCTTGTTGTTGTGGCAGTAATAGAGCATGCCAGTACTGCTGTCTTCATCGATGCAAGCGATGTTATCCAGTCTTAGCACCGCAGGCCATCTGGAATGAGCTGGAGAAACTGATATCTGATCTCCCAGCATTGACATAGCAGTCATATGACCAATTGAATCCAGAGAATACAGTATCATTGTTGGCATGGAGTAGTTTGCTGAAAATAAGGTGCCATAGTAGCCATTCTAATCCTGAATTGAACCCACGTTATTCCGCATTTACAAACTTTCCACTTTACTTTCACCTGAGCTCGGGCGGTTATGTACTATTAGCTACACGTGCTAGTTGCATGTTTGTACTGTACATATAGTACCTGACAATGTTCGTCCAGCTCGTTTCAACCATGCAGAGCAAGAGCTGCTTTCCGGCCAGCACGCTTTCACTCTGAGCCAGTAGCCAGTGTCCGGACGCAAATTGGAAAACTGCGCAGAAGTGACAGAAACTAACAGTTTCTCACTCGCTGCCGCTAGGTCGCTCCTTGTTCCTCTCCAAGGCATAGGAGAGATTGCGCCATTCCCCATCCGAGTCTGGAAGAAAGAATTGCAAACGTAGTGACCACATACTCCAGCCAAGTTACATTCAGTTACATGTGAATGTGATCTGTTTCGCTCACTTTGAAAAGGCAAAATGCCAGGCGCAGTCCATTGCACGCTCGCATTTTGTACAGAAAAGAAAGCGTTGAGTTCTGCGGGATGGTCAAGGACAGCTAAAACACAACACAATTTTGCACTTGCTATGTAGTACAAACAACGGTACAGCTGGTACATTTCTCAACATGTCTGCGCTGTATCGTACGTATGCATAGTATACAACGTCACATTCAAATGACCACAAACAGTATTTGCATACCAGACAAGACTTCTGCACTCATCCACGCCAAATCTACCAGTGTTTCCATATTTCTTCGGCAGTAAATAGCGATGCAAATTCACCAAATTCTCCCCGTACTCGTTGCTTTGGTCCGGTATCTCTTCTTCCGAATACATACAGGCCTTTTGCACTTCACAGTCTCTTCCAATCCAATACAATCGCCCTCGACCGTCAGACGTAAGTCGCCTTACACCTTCATACTTCCCACTATTCACTCTATCTGTCCGATACTTCTGTAGAAGTTGCGAAGTCACAGTGTTGTAGGCCAGTATAAAGCCGTCACTCCTCGTCCCAATCAACAGATTTGCAGTGGCCATATCCAATGCAATAGAAGTAGCCACAGCGCTTTGCTTATTATCCGCCGAAACTAGAACTTCATGCTCCGCAGACAGGCTAATATGGCCAGTGCGACCAATAGGAGCCATGGGCGACTTGTACACGTGACCATTCGACAGCCAATAGAGGAAGCCATTTTGACCATCAGCAACCAGTTGGGAAGCGGAGCTATGAAGAGGCAGTTTATAAATGACGTAATCATCAGCAACATTACGGCAAGAATTCCACCAGCAGGAGTAGATCTGAAACAGAACGCAAAATCGCAGTCTTCTTTCAATGGCTTTACTCAGTCAGCTGAAGGTCATTATGGTTTGGCCAGAGAGAGTTCGCTTTGGGTCTTAAGTCGTCCTGCGCATCTTGCATATATTATTTGTGCTAAATAGGAGTAAACGAAGCACGTATTGAAATCCGCACTTGTGAATCTATTTTACGCAACGCGTCTTGAATGCCATAGGCCAGACTATAGTGTCACAAACAACGCAAAATAATCTTGCGCAAGCACGAAAAAGGATGTCTTTACAGCAGCAAATTATTCTTTCTCTTCCTCTCCTTGAGCCAGAGCATGTACACTCTTCGATTCAGTCGGTCGTAGCTATGTCGCGTATTGACGATGACGTTTGATGTGAAGAGGAGGGAAACAAAACGGTAGCCGATCGTGAGGCGCCGTGCCCAGTATGTTGTACGAGCAGAAGAGTGCCTGAACTTGTGCCCACATAGAACCAGCCCTTGACACTTCCACTCAAAGCTAAAACAAAAATCTCGGATCTCAGGCCACTTTTTACGATAAGAGAATGTACAAATTGGCGTGCAATAGTCGTGGATAGTTCGTGCGCAAGTTGCATGGATACCGTATTTTTGGGTATACAAAAATCGAGAGGTCTGATGGATGGGGGTATCACTGGGGGATATCATGGGACAAATTTTTTTTGTGAGAGGTGTGTAGCGCATTTTAGAAACTATACGTTTCCCCCCCTTGCCCCCCCCCCCCCCCCTAGAACCACCTAGCCCAAAAAAAATTCCGAGTTTTTTTCTTCCTTCTCTCCACCACTTCCTTCCTCATTTAATCCCCCTCATACCAAACAACAACTTCTCGGAAAAAAAAAAAACAAACTCCACCTCCTTAATTAACTGCTCTACCCCACCCCCCCCCCCCCCCCCCCCCCACTCCCCCCCCACCTCTCTTTTTTCACACCTTGGCTACACCCAACTTCACATATTTTTTTTTCCACCCCCACCCCCACCAATATTCTCTCTTCTCTTCCTTCTGCTTGCCCGACTACCACTAAGATCCCTCACTATATCAAAACAACCCTTCCCTTTTCTCCCTCCTCTTACACTCTCCACCTCCACTACCCCTGTTTCCCCAACTACATCCCGCAACAGCGGCCTCCCAGACTCACTCTAAGCATCGCAACACTCAGCTACGTCACTATCCCAAGGTTTACTCTCACTCACGCTACACTCTTTATCTTTATCTTCCTTTACCTCCCCCTCTCACTATCTTCGCACATTCCCTACTACTACGCTTCTTCTTACCTTTCCCTATCTATCCTCCACCACAATTCATAACCCTCTCCTTTGCTTTCCTCTTTCCTTATTTTCCCCCTCTTCCCTAGTCTCCACTATACCCGCCGTTAACCCCCCTTTTCTTACCCAATGATTTTGCTCCCAATCTAAGTATGAACCCCTACACCCTCCTCTTTTTCACCAACACATCTGCTCATCTCCATTTACTTCGTATAAACTTCAAACAAAAAACCCCTCCAACACACTTTCTACACACTCTACAAAGACCACCCCACACACCACACAACCCAACCCAAAAAATCTCAAAATATTCTACATAAAAAACAAACAATCTTCTAACAAAAAAACACCTAAACAAAACATCAATAAATCTATTTTCTATATCTCACTCAACACCTATCAAGCCAAAAATAAAAATACAAATCACTACCAAACACTTCAATTAAAACAAAAATATAATATAAATCATTTTTCATTCTCACACATAATCAATTTACCAATATAAAAAATTCAATTAATATCACAACTATCTAATCATCAAAAAAAAAAAAACCAGAAGAAATATATTATATAAAAAAACCTTCAAAACATCCCATATCACAAAAACACATCTCCATCTTCTATATCGTATCTTCATATATTAGATCATATTTTTTACTCATCTTCCATAGAATTCTCCCTCCTCTCCATAACACAATAAACTCAACCCTAAACAAACAAAACACATTAACTAAAGCAACACCAAACATTAAAATAAAAAAAAAAAATTACAAAATCACACACTTAAAAAAAAACAAAAACTATATCAATACACCTACATCTACTATAACAAACTACAACCCTCCAAAACAAACAACCAACAACTTACACAATACAATTATCACACTCTCCTCCTCGAAGCAACAACATACCTCCTACATACATCATCCACCAACAAGTATTCAATATATCCCATTCAAAATAACCAATAACCCAAAATTTCCACCACACATAACTTTCCTAACCAAACAAAAATCTCACTAGAAAAATTTCCAGAATCCCATCCAATTCACTCAACAACACTAAATCAACAAAAAATCAAACAAAAGAAAAAAAAAATCCCTTCTTTTTATTTCACAATTTATCAAAAACAAATCAAAACCCATCACTTCACAATCCAACAAATTTCCATACACCCCACACCTTCTCACTATTCTAATACAATCAATAGTCACACCATTTACACCAAAAACACATTTCAATCAAACACAGCACCAAAACACTAAAAACAAATATACCAATCAATCTATTACAACTACATTTCAATCTATACACTCACTAAAAATCTTACTAAACATCAAAAAAATCACAATTAAACCATCCACCCTCACCAACCTCACAAAATCAAACAACTTACAAACACAACCAAACATACAATACTACATCATTCATTCTCACCAAAACACACAATCTCCCACACACCCACTTTTTATCACCATACCACTTAACAAAAAAACACACCATAATCATCCTCAATACCAAAACCACCAAATCTCTACATCAAAACAATCTTCCATTTACAATCTATCTTTTTATCCTCCCCAACATCAATATCAACCCATTATTAATTTTTAATTAACCAATTTTAACTACCACCCCACAACAAAATACACCAAATCCAACCACAAAAATAGCATAACTACTTCGCAATACTTCACCAATTCACAATAATACACACTACAAAAAAACTCCCCTCCCATCATCCAAAAATCTTTCATAACTAATCTTAAAATACACAAACCACAAATATAAAATACCACACACTTCTAAACAATACTCACACATACACACACAGAAACATACTATTTTACACTACACATACAAACTAAAAAAAACAACAAAACACAATATATCACACCCATTAATAACTCATTCTTCACCTCATTCTTTTCAATTTTCTCCTAACACAAAACATACATACCTATCAAATAAATTAGACAAATCTTCAACATTTAATTAACACCCTAAACTACTACTAATCACCATTTTAATCAATCACTAACTCTTTCACATTATCTCATCTAAATTACACCTTCACAACATAACACCACACCTTTTACCCTTCTTTCTTATCTTTTTAATAAATCAAATATAAATCTAACTAAAAAACCTACAAAACACTTAACAATAATATATCCATAAATTATACAAACCCCATTATATATAATCCCTAGAAATATCAATATCCATAAATATATCCATTATCCAAACACAAACTCTCTTTTCACTACACCACTCTCCAACAAAATAATACCATTAATACATACCTCTTACATTTCTCCCACAATCTCTCTTTATTATTCTCACACCAAAATATTCCACTTCTATATTCTTCTATCATCAACAAACAATACAACTAACAATATCAAAAACCACAAACACATCTCTTAAACCAACAATCAAAAACTCACATATCCACCAATAATCAAACACAACCCACCCCAAACCCTCAACTATAATTATCAAATACTATAATTTAAAAACCTACAAAAACTAACAATCCTATACCCCATAATATATCCATTATATATTAAAACTATTATAATTATATCCATAAATATTCCATTCCAATAAATTAATATATCCATTATCCAAAACACAACTCATTCTTTTCACACCATCTCTCCAAACAAAATATATTTATTATTCTACCAACAAACCAAAGAAACAAAACACAATCATTTATTCAAACTTACATAATAAAAGATAATTCAACACAACTACTATATAAAATATACTACACCAATATATACTAATTCTAAATTTCACAATACTCTTACTCAATTATTATATATTCATTTTTTTCTCAAAACAATTCACAACAAACAATAGACAAATACACCCAACATCCTAAAACCATAATAACTTCACTAACTCCTTCCTCTCCTCTCCTACTATTATTTAATACAACATACATTACCTCTACATTTACTATTACACATCACCCCACTTTCAAAACCCCCCCTCTCCCATATTTCACCCCCTACCTACCAATTTACAATACTAATAAAATCACAATCCAAACAATCTACAAATTACCTATTATATTCCACAAATTCAACATACCAACCACCACCATCCACATCTCATTCACACTTCCTTTACTTATTCAATTTATCCAACACCATCAAAACATCCTCAAATTAAAAATAAACACAACCTCAAAATTTTATAATAAAAAAAAAAAACCAAAATTTAATCAAATTCAAAAATACAATATTTAATTAAATTACATTATTCTCCTATTCTCACCCCAAACACATAATCAAAAAACAAAAAAAAATAATCTAGAAATAAAAATACTATATTTTTATCATATAAAATTCCATTAATTTACAAACAAAAAAACATTACATAAAAAATACATTCCAAATCTTTCAATAACATAAAAAAATACAAAAATATCATATTACGAGGCATGATCACAAAGCTAATAAAGCAAAAATAGCAGAAACAAGAACACACAAAAGCAAATCAAGCAAAAAATTCAAAAAGCAAAGCATTAAACAATAGCATCCAAAAAAAGCACCGAAAGCAAATTAAAAGCCAAGCAACAAAGATCGCACAAAAAGCAATCAAAAAAAAAAAAACAAAAAAAAAAAAAAGAAAGCAAAATCAAAAAGAAAAAAGAAATATAAAAAGAAAAATAATAAAAAAATCCAAACAATATAACAACAAGCAAACAAGTAATAAGAAAAAGTAAACAGAGAAAGAAAAAAAAGAAAAAAAAAGAAGCAAAAAGAAAAAAAAAGAAAAAAAATTAAAAAACAGAGCAAGAGTAAAAAATTAAAAAAAGATCAAAGCAAAAGACAAATAGCAAGCAAAAAAAAAAGCAGAGCAAAAGAAAAAAAATAACAATATTCATAAAAAAAGCAATAAAAAGATAATTCAACAATAGCAAGTAAGAGAAAAGAAAAAAAAGAATCAAAAGCACACATATAGATCAAGCAAAATAAAAAGAGCCAAGCGAAAAATAAAGCCCAAGCAAAAAAAAAAAAAAAAAAAACGCTCGACATCTCTCACACAAAAAAAAAAATCAAATCAAAAATTAAAAGCAAAAAAAAAAAAAAGCTCAAATCAAAAAAATCTCAACAATAACATACAAAAAGCAAACTCAAACAAAAAGCAAACCACTCAAAAGCACAAAAACAAAAAAAAAACCCAGCACTCATCAATCTCAAGCAGAATCCCATAAACCAAAAACAATGGCGCAGATCAATTCCAAGGCTCATTGTCAACTAGCTGCTAAGCTTCAGCAATGGAGAGCGTAAATGCAAATCATTCATTATGGTGTATTACATGCGTGCGCCGTTGATACGTGTGATTATTGCCTATTGCTGTGGATGTTGCGTTTGGTTTAGGCAGAGGAACTCTGTTGTTTGCATCTGCCACGGTTGTTTATCGATTGATAGATGACCGCGATTTTCTCGTCAGCACGGATCCAACAGTCGTCTTCCAGCTTGGAAAGAATTACGGAGAAATCACAGGTAAGTTTACAAGGCTCGCCGACTAATAGCTTCTTGGTGTGTAGTCTGTCTGCCCGATTCACTCAGAATGCGGAGAGTACGTAAAACCTTTGTGGCATGTTGTGCGGACGTGCCGTATGCCATAAAACACATACTGTAATGATTCGTGTATAACCCCATGGGGTTGTCAAAAATTAGTGGCCAATTTGGGGGGTTATGAGAGGGGGTTGTACACGAAGGGGTGGGGGTTATACACGAGTCCATTTATCAAAAGTGGGGTTTAGTGCCTATTATTTTTTCCGCCTCGGTAATTTAGGCTTGTTTGTACTCTTCATGACATGGCAGATGCTTCAAAATTGCCTGACAAGACAATTACAGCGTCTGTTTTAGCTAGAAACGCTAAAAAAAACACCTCTCCATGCTAGCAAAACCTTCAATTTCTATTGATTTTTGCATGCTTCGTGTATAACCCCCTGGGGTTTCGTGTATAACCCCCTGAAGTTATACACGAGTGCAATTGACGTTAGTCGCCGATTTGGGGTGTTATATACGAGGGGGGTTATACACGAAGGGGGGTTATACACGAGTCATTACAGTACTTTTGACCTCAAAAACATGCCTCTACACACCTCTCACAAACAAAAATTTTGTCCCATGTATATCCCCCAGTGTATTACCCCCATCCATCAGACCTCTCGATTTTTGTATACCCAAAAATACGGTATCCATGCAACTTGCGCACGAACTATCCACGACTATTGCACGCCAATTTGTACATTCTCTTATCGTAAAAAGTGGCCTGAGATCCGAGATTTTTGTTTTAGCTTTGAGTGGAAGTGTCAAGGGCTGGTTCTATGTGGGCACAAGTTCAGGCACTCTTCTGCTCGTACAACATACTGGGCACGGCGCCTCACGATCGGCTACCGTTTTGTTTCCCTCCTCTTCACATCAAACGTCATCGTCAATACGCGACATTAGCTACGACCGACTGAATCGAAGAGTGTACATGCTTCTGGCTCAAGGAGAGGTAAGAAAAGAATAATTTGCTGCTGTAAAGACATCCTTTTTCGTGCTTGCGC
Organism: Epsilonema sp. ZAB3_2; assembly: GCA_030247985.1. Lineage (NCBI taxonomy): Eukaryota > Metazoa > Nematoda > Chromadorea > Desmodorida > Epsilonematidae > Epsilonema > Epsilonema sp. ZAB3_2. The sequence goes on from JASAMW010004702.1 coordinate 8,690, forward strand.
AAGATTATTTTGCGTTGTTTGTGACACTATAGTCTGGCCTATGGCATTCAAGACGCGTTGCGTAAAATAGATTCACAAGTGCGGATTTCAATACGTGCTTCGTTTACTCCTATTTAGCACAAATAATATATGCAAGATGCGCAGGACGACTTAAGACCCAAAGCGAACTCTCTCTGGCCAAACCATAATGACCTTCAGCTGACTGAGTAAAGCCATTGAAAGAAGACTGCGATTTTGCGTTCTGTTTCAGATCTACTCCTGCTGGTGGAATTCTTGCCGTAATGTTGCTGATGATTACGTCATTTATAAACTGCCTCTTCATAGCTCCGCTTCCCAACTGGTTGCTGATGGTCAAAATGGCTTCCTCTATTGGCTGTCGAATGGTCACGTGTACAAGTCGCCCATGGCTCCTATTGGTCGCACTGGCCATATTAGCCTGTCTGCGGAGCATGAAGTTCTAGTTTCGGCGGATAATAAGCAAAGCGCTGTGGCTACTTCTATTGCATTGGATATGGCCACTGCAAATCTGTTGATTGGGACGAGGAGTGACGGCTTTATACTGGCCTACAACACTGTGACTTCGCAACTTCTACAGAAGTATCGGACAGATAGAGTGAATAGTGGGAAGTATGAAGGTGTAAGGCGACTTACGTCTGACGGTCGAGGGCGATTGTATTGGATTGGAAGAGACTGTGAAGTGCAAAAGGCCTGTATGTATTCGGAAGAAGAGATACCGGACCAAAGCAACGAGTACGGGGAGAATTTGGTGAATTTGCATCGCTATTTACTGCCGAGAAATATGGAAACACTGGTAGATTTGGCGTGGATGAGTGCAGAAGTCTTGTCTGGTATGCAAATACTGTTTGTGGTCATTTGAATGTGACGTTGTATACTATGCATACGTACGATACAGCGCAGACATGTTGAGAAATGTACCAGCTGTACCGTTGTTTGTACTACATAGCAAGTGCAAAATTGTGTTGTGTTTTAGCTGTCCTTGACCATCCCGCAGAACTCAACGCTTTCTTTTCTGTACAAAATGCGAGCGTGCAATGGACTGCGCCTGGCATTTTGCCTTTTCAAAGTGAGCGAAACAGATCACATTCACATGTAACTGAATGTAACTTGGCTGGAGTATGTGGTCACTACGTTTGCAATTCTTTCTTCCAGACTCGGATGGGGAATGGCGCAATCTCTCCTATGCCTTGGAGAGGAACAAGGAGCGACCTAGCGGCAGCGATGAGAAACTGTTAGTTTCTGTCACTTCTGCGCAGTTTTCCAATTTGCGTCCGGACACTGGCTACTGGCTCAGAGTGAAAGCGTGCTGGCCGGAAAGCAGCTCTTGCTCTGCATGGTTGAAACGAGCTGGACGAACATTGTCAGGTACTATATGTACAGTACAAACATGCAACTAGCACGTGTAGCTAATAGTACATAACCGCCCGAGCTCAGGTGAAAGTAAAGTGGAAAGTTTGTAAATGCGGAATAACGTGGGTTCAATTCAGGATTAGAATGGCTACTATGGCACCTTATTTTCAGCAAACTACTCCATGCCAACAATGATACTGTATTCTCTGGATTCAATTGGTCATATGACTGCTATGTCAATGCTGGGAGATCAGATATCAGTTTCTCCAGCTCATTCCAGATGGCCTGCGGTGCTAAGACTGGATAACATCGCTTGCATCGATGAAGACAGCAGTACTGGCATGCTCTATTACTGCCACAACAACAAGGTAATGACGGCATGCTGCCACCAGTGGAGAAGTGCTCCTAAGGAGCACGAAGGAAGTGAGCGAGAGGCTCACTAGCCTGCAGATGCTTATGGGGTTGACGGCGCAGAAACCAGAAGGTTCCAACCGCCCATCGCTGCCGAACTTGCTACCCCTCCGAGTTGACAGCCTCTCGCACAATCTGCTGCTGTCTGACTGGTGCGGGCATACTTTTGCCCATTCCCAATCATGGCAAACAAAACTCTTCAATGACCTTTGTTGCCTCTCGCCTGCTTCTGTATGCCTGATCCATGCAGCATTATGAATAAGTATGTGCATATGTATTGTACGGATGTTTGTTCTTTCTCGCATGTGCATTCGCATGTAGTACAGTACATACGTACCCATTCAATAATGGCCTCCAATGTGACCAGCCGTTTCACACGTTTCTTGCCAAATAGAAGGCGAGAGGTCCACCAGGGTTCGATCTTCTCGATTCAAAATATCGGCTTTGGAATCAAGTTTCAGCTGAAGTTATCACTTGCTGTTGTTCAGGATAAACAGCTATAAGCTATAAGCTATAAGACATGAAATCTTTACAGGTATGTATGTATGTTCTGCTCTTGAGGAAACATCACATTTTTTTGTCTTTGAACTAATGCTCAAGGTTTTTTGTTGCATCATATTATGTACCAGCATGTACATGTTTACATACATATATTACCTAGTTAAGATGACCAAATATTATGGTTTGGATCCAGCGTTTTGCATGTGATCAGGCATACAGAAGCAGGCGAGAGGCAACAAAGGTCATTGAAGAGTTTTGTTTGCCATGATTGGGAATGGGCAAAAGTATGCCCGCACCAGTCAGACAGCAGCAGATTGTGCGAGAGGCTGTCAACTCGGAGGGGTAGCAAGTTTCGGCAGCGATGGGCGGTTGGAACCTTCTGGTTTCTGCGCCGTCAACCCCATAAGCATCTGCAGGCTAGTGAGCCTCTCGCTCACTTCCTTCGTGCTCCTTAGGAGCACTTCTCCACTGGTTCCTGCCACGTCTACTCGATATGTGAGAAGCATATAGGATACCGTATTTACCTGTGCATAGCCCCCCTATGCATAGCCCCCCCCCCCCTATGCATAGCCCCATATTGGCAAAACATAAAAAATGCCCTATGCATAGCCCCCCCCCCCCCTATGCATAGCCCCATATGTACTGTACAGTACCTGAACCTACCTACATAAGCTGGTCATAAGCTACCCATAGCCACTCCCACACCAAGCTAAGGTGCCTATAAGCCTGCTTGGGGGTGTATTGTGCTAGAATAACCCTGTTTTGACCTCAATTATGCCCTAAAACACGTGCTTTTGACCTAAAAAATATGCCTCTGCGCACCTCTCAAAAACATAAAAAATGCCCTATGCCTTTGCCCCCCCCCCCCCCCTATGCATAGCCCCATATAGGTAAATACGGTACAAGCATGTCAAAATTGTTCCCAATCGATACATTTTGTTTTAACACATGCATACAAATCTTTTAAAAACTGAGCTTGAGTTGACGAGATGTGCTAACGGACCTCAAGATACATTATAAACATAAATTAGGGGATATACCTACATGGGACATTTCTATGTTTTTGAGAGGAATTGAGCCTTATGTGAATGTGCATTACAAATGCATACAAATCTTTGAAAAACCGAGCTCGAGTTGACGAGATGTGCTAGTGGAACCTCGACATACATAATACACTACATGGAACATTTTTTATGTTTTTGAGAGGAGATTGAGTATGTGAATGTGCATAACACATGAAATGCAATTCTTTAAAAACAAACTGAGCTCAAGTTGACGAGATGCGCTAGTGGAACTTCGAGATACATTATAAATTACACAGGATGTTTCTTTGTTTTTGAGTGGAATTGAGCCTATGTGAATTTAATTAGACTATGTGAATCAGGTATGAGCGAGGAGTTGGTTAGTAAGAAATGCAAGACATAGGTAGACCTTGTCAAGATGAATTGAATGGTATATCACGTGACTACATTTAGCCAATTTTTGTTTTATTTTGTGCCTATGTGTATACATTAGAACTATGTGAATTAGGCATATTGGGTACAAGCATGTAGAAATTATTCCCAACTGATAGATCTTGCAAAGATGAATCGAATGGTATGTCACATGCCTACAAATCGCCAAACTGAAGAATATAACACCTTTTTGCGACTTTCATCAATGTGAATGCATTTTTTACTATGTGAATCAGGCATGAGCATGTCGCAGTGGGCAGCAATCGATAGATCTTTTGAAGACGAATCGAATGGTATCCCATATGCCTACATTTAGCTAATTTTTGTTTTCTTTTATAATTATGTAAATTATGTCAATAACTAAGAACTATGTGAATCAGGCATATTGGAAACGAGCATGTAGAAATTGTTTTCAATCGATAGATCTTGCATAGACGAATCTAATGGTATGTCACAAGCCTACAAGTCATCAACTTTGGAAAAATAGCACCTTTTTGCAACTTTCGTCTATGTGAATGCATTTTTTACTATGTGAATCAGGCATAAGCATGTCGCAGTGGCCAGCAATCGATAGCTCTTTTGAAGGCGAATCGAATGGTAATGCTATATGACTATATGTGGCCTCTACAGTGCGGCAGGCACTCAAATCAGCTGTCTGTCGCGTCCTTAAGTATTGCTAAAGCCAAACATAAAAACAGCCAACTTTGACAGCTCATAACTCGAGAACGAAAGCGAATTTTAAAAATCTAAAAAAATTCGTATCGAGAGTAGAGTGAGATCTATCTTTTGGTATACCTACCAGTCAGATCTGAAAAAAGTCCAGGGAGGAGTATGCGTTGGAACTTTGCAACTATTTTTACCACAAAATCGCAATTTTAAGGGTGTCAGAGGCCTTAAACGCAAAAAGTGCTCGGACCACTTTGCCAAGATCTTTACATTTTCTGTCTTTTAAAAAAAAACCGAGCTCGATCCCTCGACTCGTTGAAAAGTTATGGAGGTCACAAGTTTTCAGTACATAAAAGCGTGACATCATTCAAAAATAGGTTTTTCGCCGTAGCGCCCTAACCAGGGGGCCTATCGAGCTGAAATTTTGCCTGCAGATACGTACCCATAGGGGGCATCTTCATGCAAAATTTCAGCTCAATCCGCCTGTTGGCTCCGGAGTTATGGGCAAATGTGTGTTTCCATTTCCGTCACTCCTATTTACACATGACTAAGTAAGGTGGGACGCGGCGGAGCTCGTTCGTGAGCCTCTCGAGGTTCCGCTATCGCGTCTACCTTGATCCAAAAACCATTCCAAGGTACGTACGTATGTACTCTACGTACGTAGCTGAGAGGATATTGCGGGGAAATTCTATTTCGAATAACCTAGGATTCTTCCAGCTCATGTACAGTAACATATAGGCTATTTGGTCCTTCCTAACGGAACACGCTAATCCTTCCGGCTCAAATTACCCCGCACTATCCTGCTGTTCGTGTTTCTCGTTTTCAATGTCCGGCATTTTCTGCCGCATAGGCCTGTTTGATGAATAACAATCGTTTTCCTGATACATCCAGAGTGTTTCAATTTGTGCCACTGTGACTGTACGTCCTGTAAGAGTGAGCCCTTTTGGTTTTTGTCGTTTAGAATACGCCAAATAAAGGCCTTGGGTCACGGTGAGAAGCTTGTGATTCTGACGGAGGAAGGTCGACTTGGAGCGACGGATTTATCATTCAGCTACGTAGCCTGGTTCCCTCAACATACGGGCGCGCCAGTGAAACTCTTTGGAATAAGTTTAGGTATGCGTACATACCATGCTTATGTTATGTATTTATCTTCCGTGCTGTGTACGTATGCAACCGGGAGAAGTACTGTTGCTACTTAGTATGTGTAAATAGCAGAGGAAATTGAACTGCGAATCTTTTCCTTGAAGTTGATGTTTTTCAGGCACTGTGGCGCTTGACTCTAGCCGCATGATGCCACCAATCGCCAGAATCGGCATTGCACGTCACAGCAACGGCATCTGGTTTCTGAGCTGGAGTCATTCCGAATCCACGTCTGCGAATGTTCTCTACAACATCACCCTATCAGACGTTACCAAGCCTTCGGTGAATTCGCGCCCAATTATTCTTTCTTCGCGCCAACTGCCGCTGCCTGAAGCAATGCGGGGCGCGCGCTTATTGGTCGCGATCACTGCCGTTAGCCAATGGGACGAGAGCAAGAAAAATCGCACCATCTGGGTGCCTATGCTGCCTGTCAAAAACTTACGCATGTACACGTCTGTATTGTGGAACGGCTCAGTACAGGTGGAGCTTGCGTGGCAGCGCAACGAAAGGTGGAGAGAGCGGCCGAATTACGTGCGTGTTTATTGTTTCACGTTTGAAACATCAACAAGACGGGTTTACTCGCGAGCGATGCTGAGTGGAGAGGCGATGGACTATGTGGTGGGAGCTGCATTTGAGAAAGGAGTGCATTTGAGCTGCTTGGTGACGCCGCTGCAACATCGGAGGGAAAAGGGAGTGGAGGCGCATGTGGATGGAAATACCACAGGTAGCCATCATGTCTTGCCATGCTGAATGCCATAGCCATTTACATGATGTCGTTCATGTACATACTTACGTGGAGGACAGTTCTATGTTATGTACGTTCGTGCAACAATGTTTTATATTATGGCGTAGTATGTACATAAATCAAATGCTGGTACTGCTGCATAGTCCTTACTTTGCTTCAGACATAAATTCAAGGCTCTTGCTCATTGGTCTGGGCTCTTACAACATCAAAGTTTTGGAAGAAAATTCCTCGGCATCCGCAGTCCTTCTTCGTACTGTATCATTGCCGGAACGCAGTCTGAGAATCCGAAGAGATGCGACCGAGATGCTGCTTGTAGCTGCGGCAGTGCTGGACAACCTTCTCTTTGTGGCCACCAGACACCGCGTGTACTGGTCTCCTCTGATACCACTGCATGAAATTGATTTGGTAAGCGCGCATGTTTGTTGGCGTGATGCCAAGCTCGGTCACGTACGGTATGTATCAGTGAATGTCGAGTGGTTTTGTGGAACAATCTAATCTACTCGACTCCAAGATTACTCCAGTCCAGTAAACCCCCCCCCCCCCCCCCCATTTGGTTGTATTTTAATTTTTTGCAGAAATTGCTGCATACTGATTCATCCGGCGTAATACACAATCTGCTGGTGGATTGGGTGGGTCGCCGTTTGCTACTATTGATCTCAGAAAATGGCACGACTGCATCAGCTCTACTTTGGTCCTTCGCTTTACCGGTTGGTATGCCTCAATTCACTGCCGGTATTGGCCTGATGAAATCCAAACATATTCTGCTGGAGAATGTGGATAGGAGGAGTAGAATGGCATATGATCCATTGAGCAGGTAATGGAAGAGAAGACGTGGTAGGTAATGCGGTCAATTTGAAGTACTGAAGAAGAGTACTGGCTGGGTACTATGGGGTAAAACCGGTCATGGAGAAACCTGGCCACCTAAGTTTCACGGGAGAATATCTCAACATGTCAGCAGCCAATGGACGGATTGAGATATGCTCCCTCAATCTATCCCCTGAACTCTTCTCTTTCAAATGAACTATTTGGTTTGTCAATTGCTGTAACTACGTAGGTCAAAGGAGATTAGGTGACCGGGTTTCCCCGACAGTACCCTACTATTCAAACTGCCATGTCCCCATAGCTGTTCAGTAGTGCAATCAATTGTGACGTGCCGCGTTCCGTATGGCGATAGCCGGGCCCCGAAAAGGGGGAGAGAAATAGGACCGAACGGGAATCGAACCCGTTACCCTCGGACACAGCTGCGGACTTAGGCAACCCCACCAGGGACCGGTCCGGGGACTTTTGGCTAAACTCGCCTTACATACCTAGAACTGGTTTACGTACACTACTGGCCTCGGACGCTATTGCCATACGTACGCAGTACGTAACACAATCATTCAGGTAGAGTCCGTGTTATACCCAGAGAGTAAATTCACTTCTTTCTCTCAGTTGACGTTTGCTCGTTTTTACAGCTCGCTTTACTTGGTGGAAGGCTCCACTCGTGCATTGATGGCGGTACGTGAGGACAGCGTGCATCATTTATCGCAAGAAGTCCCCTGTCTGCGCTCCATAGATGCTCAGTACTCGGCTCTGGCACTGGATTACCCATCTGGCAGCTTCGCTCCCTACCTCTACCTAATGAGCAGCAATGGACGCCTCATTCGCTATCATCCTCCCACTGCACAGTGCCGCGAAATGGCCTTGCCTGCTTCTTCGGGCAGTTTTGACCCTTCTCGAGTTGTGAACTTGGCTGTGGGGAGCAGTGGAAATGTTTATATGACGGAGCAGGTGCTGCGAGAGGGTGAGCGGGAGAAAAGGATATTTTGGAAGCTGGCAGAGAATGGAGACACTTTGCACGAGCTGACTTACCTGAAGGGAAGTCGAGGAGTGAAGTTGTATTCAAGGAGGCAGCAACCTTATCCAGGTATAACTGCATGCATTTATTATGTGTACGAACGTAAAGTACATGGCATGCGTCATACAGATCGCTCTTGTGTCTTGTCTCCTTGCTCCCTTGTCTTGGCTTTAGTCTTTGATAATGATTCTGTGTGGCTATGCGTGTACACTAAGTACAGCTCGTGTAGAAAGCCTTTTCACGGAATAATGGGCAAGCTTCTCAATGTATCACTCTATCTAGTGAACTCGTGAATGTTTTGTTTATTGAGTGAACTTCTCTAAGTGGAAAGCTTTTTTTCCATCAGACCCTGATTGCCTGACTGTGCTGGCTCCCGACTTCGATGTTCAAGCTTCGGGCCGTCACGACTTGCTGGTTCGAATTTTCCCTGGCGGCAGTCAGAAACGCCCGGCAAAATGTCCTTCGTCGATGTCCAGGCCCGCAGAAGAGTACACGGTGTACATACGCGAAGGTTCTGCGGCCGAGCAGTGCGTTCGTGGGTGCCTCAAGCAGAAGAAGAAAGTCAGCACGGACACGGAGCTGAGCTTCACGGGGCTCAAGGCGCACACGACGTATGTGGTGGGAGTGGTGGCCAGAAATTACTACCACGGCGCTGCGGAGAATGGAACGGGCGTGGGAGAGAAGGAGAAGGAGGCGACGACTAGTCTGGGCCACCCGTCGGCGCCTAGGAATGTGAAGGCGGTGCCTGTGACTCCCGACACACTGCTCGTACTCTGGTACACACCCAGCAGGGCTACTGCACCCTTGTCGGATCTCAGGTAATAGTACGTACAGTATGCAGAGGCTGAGCTGAGAATACCCGGAAACTCGGGAAAAGTCTTCCACCATGAGTTTGTAGTCCTCTGTATTAGCGGACCAACGTAGCGGTCCATGCGCGCCGTAGAGAATGTACGGCGCGCGCGCATACAATAGAGTTGCGAAAGGAGAGGAGACTTGGCACGCTTCCAACTGTCGAAAAGGGATTTCTTTTGCAACTGCCTTCGCGCGCACCGCATTTTGTACAGTGTAGGTCCGCTAATACACAGGGAACTACAAAGTCATGATGGAGAACCCTCTTCAGAGTTCTTGGTACGGATGGAGAAATTTATGATGGCGCTGATGTTGATTTAGGTACACAGTACATCTGACTTGGGCTGCAGCAGCAAGCATCAAAGAGGATCCAATCGAGCCTGCGCAGTGGAACAGATGTGACGGCTCGCCCTGTCACCGTATGGTGAAGGCGCCTTATAGATCGGAGCAATACCAAGTCCACGTATGTAACGTTTGCCATTACATTATGTCACTGTACAGGTTCCTGATACGTATGTATTCAGTATGCTAGTGTGCTGATAGCTTTATCGTCAGTATGCTATTACGTAGTATATGTGGATGCCGTACAGCGTACAGCAACCAATGGACCGATTCACATGAGTAGGCTACGTATGTTATCAATCGATTCCTTGAACGCTCGACTCTTTCAAATGGGCTTTTGCTGTAAAGTTTAATTATGGGAGCTTAGGTGGCCGGGTGTACCCAACAGTATCCTACATGCCATACATTCTTGAGGCTATGTAGTGAGTCGAACTAATGAATTGTTAGTATTGTTCATAGGTCTCTGTGCGCCACAAGGACAAAGCCGCTGCAGTTGTGAGCGATGCAGTCTCAGTGCGCACTCTGCATCGTCCTGGCGCCTTGACCCTGGTGGGCGCTGGCTCCAGTTGGCTGCAACTGCGCTGGAAGCCCTTCCTCCCTCTCTCCGACCTCAGCAACGTCACTGCCCTCCAGCTTCAGTACAAACAGGTGAGAAGAAATTACCCTTTATTTAGCTCTATGAATTGAATACCGTATTTTTGGGTGTATAGCCCCATTACAAAAATCGAGAGGTCTGATGGGGGGTTATACACTGGGGGGGGGGATATACATGGGACAAAATTTATGTTTTTGAGAGGTGTGTAGAGGCATGTTTTTGAGGTCAAAAGTACGTGTTTTAGGGCATAATCGCGGTCAAAACAGGGTTATTCTAGTACGAGACATGCTCAGCTAAGGTTGTAGACATGGTAGCATGGTGTAGGAGTAGCTATAGCTAGCTTATGACCAGCTTACATAGGTAGGTTGGGTACCTTCCAGTACATGGGGGGTTATACACCAGGGGGGGATATACATAGGACAAAATTTATGTTTTGCCAATGGGGGGTTATACACTGGGGGGGGATATACTCAGGGGGGGGGGGGATATACACCCAAAAATACGGTACCTAGGTATTGACCAGAGAAGGATGCGATTTTTCTGTGAGAATTGTTTTTTCACGGATGAGTGTACGGTCTAGAATTGGCACCAAGATAAGGGGTTTTGTAGCAAATGTACAGTACGTAACATGTGCACGTACAGTATGCACATATTATGTGGATTTAGGCTGGTAGGAAAGAGTGGAAGAATAGCAGCAGCAACAATTCCTTCACCCCACGAGGCAACACCAGCGTCCTTCTGCAATCTCTGCAACCTGCCGTGGTATACGACGTACAGTACACGGCCAGCTACTCCTACTCGTATTTCTACGGTGGACGAAAGTTCCGAGGCTTCCAGCTGTACCGCGATGACATCGAAGAATTTAGCACCACAGGTGAGCTGCTTTGTGGAGCCTTGCAGAATGCGGCTCTTATTCTGTTCGCCGCGTAGAGATTGAAGGCGGGATTATGTTCTTAGCGTCACCTCCAACGGGAATCAGCCTGGTTAAATTCGGTCGCGACCCGCATGGCTTCTATGTGAGGTGGAAGCCACCCGAAAATGTCGGTGGAAAACCTGTCACTCATTACGTCATCCAGTACAGGTATACTCACCTCTGTAATTGTACAATACAATGTACGTAGGTACGTATGATTGTCTACCTGCCATTACATCGCTCTGTTGTGCGGTGACTAGCTTAGCTTGCTTTGTGTTTCTTCTCCGTTCTTCAGGGAGAATGCGACAGGTGAGTGGATGATGGCGGATCCTCACTTCGAAGGAGGCGGAAGCCACCAGCAGGTGGTGTGGAGGCTGGGAAAACTGCGTAGTGTGGCCACCGAAGCCTTCCAGTTTCGCGTGGCCCCCGTCAACTCAGCCGGTGTCGGTCCCTTCACCCTGGCCAGCTTCAGACAAAAGGATGCAGGTACGTACGTATAGGTGAATGAGAGACAACCAGATATGCTGAATAAGAAGAGAGCAGTGTGTTTTTCTGGCACGTGTACGTGTGTACACGCGTGAATGTGCGTTCGTTACATTACTTGCAGGTGGTTCTACTGGTGCGCTGGCCATCGTAGTTGTTGTGGCTCTGTGTCTTCTTCTATTGCTCCTGGTGCTATTGGCAATCCTCCTCTGTAAGCACTCGCTTTGCTTATTGCTGTGGTAGGAGTGTAGTAATATATAGGTAGGTAGGTAGACATAGCGTATGGGTATATACGTAGGTGCTCAACGTTGCTTTTGTTGGCTAGGAAAGCGTACGTATGAGATGCACCCTCGTACATACGCAAGTACGTAACTGTAGATGTTCACTTGCGTGTTTCGCCAGGTTTGCGGTCGAAGAACAAAAAGCATCGCATGCACAAGAAAGTGGACTTCGTAATGGATCCTGTACCGTTGGGTGTGGATGCGTTTCTCAGGGCCAATAGTCCAATCACGAGCAACGCCACGATTACCAGTCAAATACCTGTGGAGCAACTGGAAGGTGAATGCGTATGTACAGTAGAGATGTAACTTTCAATGGCTAATAGTAGGTATCCCTTTCTTGGTGTAATTTGAGCATGTGTGGCTCTGTCTAGGTCTTCCGCATATTCCGCGAGATTGTATCACGATTTCTCGGTTGTTGGGCAAAGGCGCATTCGGTGAAGTCTTCGAAGGTCTCGCTTGCAATTTGCCAACTGTCGGAGGAGGAAAAACGCTGTCCGTTGCCATAAAGGTGAGACAGCCTAAGCTGCTTGTTTCGTTCGTTTAGGGTGTGGGTAAGTATGCCACAAACAGGACGCTTCACACTTCATGCGCATGTGGCAATGCTTTTCTTTGGTTGGTCGGTACGTATGTATCGTTGCTGCTATTGTTCTTAGACCCTGAGATCTGGCAGCCGTGATGAAGACAGGATTCGGTTTTTGAAAGAAGCTCTGGTGATGAAGTGAGTAACTGAAGCCCATTATGCGTTTACTTTACATCTTATCTATCCAGCCATCGCTGTACGTTACATCATTTTACAAGATGCTAGTATTTTCGTAGGACTTTTGACCATCCGAATATTGTGAAATTATTCGGCGTTTGTTTGGACGTGGAACCACACTGGATTGTTACGGAGTTAATGGAGGGTGGCGATCTGCTCTCATTTCTCCGTGATGCCAGACCAACAGAGGTTCGTACAAGTACGCACAGTTTACGCTGAATTAGTTATGACTCAGTAGTGTCCCGATACCGTACAAGTACAGGGGTACAAATATGTACGTTCTTAGCTTATGTTGGGTAGGCGAGCTCCTTGGTAGGCGTAAGTCTATACGTAATCATGCCTAGTTTAGATGATGTTGTCGAAAGTGAGTTTGTGCGATCTGCTCCGTATGATGCTGGATGTGGGCCAAGGCTGCGTCTACTTGGAACAGCAGCGACACGTACACAGGGATTTGGCTGCCCGAAACTGTCTCATCTCCAGCAAACTGCCACAGAATCGCCTTGTCAAAATCGGTATCTAGGCCATGTGCGGAGTTCACGTATCTCTTTCTATTGAATTGTGCCTTTCAGTGGCACTGAAGAGTTTGGTTTCTTCATTGTTGTTCAGTTGGATGACTTGCGTTACATTTCAGCTGACTTCGGCTTGACAAGAGACATTTACGATGAGGATTATTATCGCGTGGATGGACAGGGCTTGTTGCCAGTGCGATGGATGGCACCTGAGTCCATGATTGACGGCGTCTTCACTACCAAAACTGATATCTGGTTCGTCCTGTCTCCCATGGTTCAGTCCCCACTCTGCATGCAGGCGCCATTTTTCTTTTGAAATGTAGCTGCTCTTTGTGAGCATTGTTTGTACGTGTGTGTCTTTGTTGAGGTCGTTCGGTGTGCTACTCTGGGAGATACTGACGCTGGGTTTGCAGCCGTATCCTGGCAGAACCAATTGGGATGTGCTCAACTATGTACGCATTGGTGGGAGACTACAGAAACCCAGTCACTGCCCGCCAGAAATGTAAGCAGCACTCCTTTCGCACTGTGTACTATGCAAGTGTAAGGCGTCCGTCCATACCCCACTCTCCTTTGTTTCTGGCCTTTCCACTACGCCATGACGTAAATTGCGCCACTTACTTCCAATGTACTACATTTTTAAACACTAATACTGTGTTGTTGTGTGTATGTATGCAGATACGAGCTGATGCTGTGCTGCTGGTCGTTTCGGGCCGAGGACCGGCCGTCCTTCGCTCTTCTGGAGCAACAACTGCGCAGTCTGCATGCGCAGGCATCCGACAGTCCGCAACAGCAGGCAGAAGCCCCTTTTCCCCCGGGATACGGCACAGCAGAGGGCGCAACGGGAGCTGCGAGGGTGAATCACGGCTTCGCCCCCAGCACATCCACCTCGGACGGAGCCGTGGAGATTAGGCCAGCTGAGGGCAGCGGCCGATTTCAGAAGAACCAAGGTACGTACGGCTGTTCGCTAAACGTATTTACTGTACCAGCCAACTGCAGCGTACGTACGGCGATGTACTGTATGTGCGTACAAGCAGTTTACGTACGTGCTAGAATGTAGAATGGAGCTTTGTACAGGATTTGTATTTTGACAGGATGGCACATCGTACCTTGACTACGCATGCGATGCCGTTCGTACAGTGTTGTTTTGTTGCAGAGTCGTCGTTGGCCCGCTCTTCGAGTACTGGCGGAAGCAAGCGGAAAATGGGCATCCTGCGCTCGTTGAGGAAAAGCAAGCCCAAAGCGCCGCCCCCTCCACCTGTAAGGAAGGGCAATCTGCCGGGGTCATTTTTCTGCTCTGGCCCTACTGTATTTATGAGTGTATGGACCAGTTGTGCTAAGAATTATGGGTGGTCGCGAACTGACCCCTGTGTACGTTAAGTGCATTTTTTGATCGGTAAGGAAGGGGGAAGGGAAGCAATGAATTGATTTCGCGACCACCCATAATTTGCTTAGTGCAGCTGGTCCATATATGTTTATATGTGCGTACTGTTCACTGCTTTCCTTTTCAGCCGTCCAAGGAATCGCTGGAACAGCAGTTAACTCAGCAGCCCTATCATCCGGCCAGCCTGGCCAGTACATCCTCCACAGTACAGTCGGAGTACACTGCCAGCACGCGTTTAAGTAGCAGCAGCAGACCCAGTAGTGGCCTGTCCACCTTTAGCAGCGTCGGCGACGCAACAACGGCGCATAACACGACAACGGACGGGGAAGAGTACGAAGTGCCGACGTTTCGAAGCGGCAGACCGCCAGGGGATGGGGGAGTGGTGAATGAAGCCTTTGTGCCTTCCTCCATCAGTTGTCCTTCCACCAGCTCCACTGTCGTGCCTGAAGAGAGTAGTCAGGCGTCTTCCTTGGATACGACTTGGCAGGAGTCGGAGGAGAGATATGCTTCCATAGGTATGTTCGTACAGTATGTACTTTGCGACTATATTGTATGCTACAGCGTATGCGTACGTATATATTATGTATTGTGTGAATGCTGTAGTTGTATGCATGCGCCGATGTCTAAATAGTTTCTTCTTTGGCCCGATGTTCTCGCCTTGGCTTGTTCCCGACATTGGCCCCGACATTCCTTGATTGGAGCATCCTGGAAAGAGTTTGGGGTTCGATTCCCTCAGTTATACATAGTCAAACTGCAAACTGTCACCTGTACTAGCCATGTCGTTCTTTTTTAGGAAGGGTAGCTACAAGTAGCAGTGGAAACAGGAGAGGAAAACGAAGAATTTCATCGCCCAGACTGAGACGAGTGGAACCACCCATTGTTAGTGGCTATGAGAATGTGGTGGATGCCGATGCAGAAACAACGAGTCAGAATGAGGAGTGTGTCCCGAGGAATGAAGAGACTGACCTTGAAGAAATGGAGCGAAGAGTGAGCAGTAGTCGGCCTACAGACCTTTGAGTTAGGAAGGCGGATTGAAAAAGGAGCTTATCCATGGCACACAAAGTGATGTGATACGTGTAAACTGACAACTGTGTGACAAAATATAGCTAAAATAGTGCGAATCTTTGGAATTTTTTGATCATAAGGTAAAGAAGGAAACGTCAATCAGGGCTACGTCTGCTTTATGGTGTGGTGTGTCATGTAGTGCAAGCTCCGTGCTTGTAATGCTTTATGCATAGCCCTGCCCTCCCATGATTGACAAATTTTTTGTGGTCCCATCTTTTTATACCGAAATTTATAGGCCTACCTCAACTGTTTGAGTGAGGTGTCTCTGGCCGGCACCAGCACCAACAGCGGAGGATTGCCGTAAGCCATAACGGTTGCGTACGAAGCTTACGATGCTACGCAGCTGATGAATGGTTTATTTTTGTCTACGACAGCTTCTTCCTTGTTGTTCAGCTGTTTGCACTTGACTTGCACCCGGCTTGCCCTCAGTTCCCATGCACTGATTGATACGACTTGCATGAGCACCCGTCCTTTTGGTTTGCTTGCACTTTGTTGTTTGGGTTTGGATTACGGTACTTTGACGACAATAAAAAATCGCCCTGTTTACGTACAAATATTTGGAATATATAAGCTTGAAGTTTCATTCATCTCCATTTTCATGCAATTGTTTTCTTTGTTTGGTCTCGCCAGTTTATATTCAGAGTGCTTTCTTCGGCATGGCTTACTTAGCTACGATTGTTCTTGTTCTTTCCTTTCTATGCTACTTGTTTCGCCGTCTACTTCTGCGATCCAAGAAAGGTTCTTGCCGAATTGCCGTTGATGAGAAAGAGAAAGAGCCTAGTTGCCCTCTGGCTCCTACGCCCAGGGGTCGGCTACCACTTGTGGGGCATTTGTGGCTTCTGCACCCGAAGAGGCCGTATGAGACAGCGCAGCGTTGGGGAAGAGAGTACGGACCGGTGGTTCGAGCCCAGTTTGGTGACCACAGCGTCGTGATTTTAAAGTAAGGAACGTATAAAAATTTTAATTGAGTTTGAGTTTTACTTTTTGTGTAGAGCATTCTCACATGCTCCCAAGCGCAAAATTTTTCTCACGTGTTCACACGACGGTGAGTTTCAAACTCACGGTGAATTCACTGGCCTCCCTATGCTTCATCGCATACGTACGGGGAAATCCCCGTGAGTTTACTCGCTCCGTGTGTAGCGCGCTAGTGTCTCTTCGAACTTACGTTTGGGCATGCATGTTACTGATTTTATTTCTGTTTACTTTCAGCACGTTCGAAGCTATCAGAGAAGCCTTTGTTCATCAGGCCGATGCGTTTGTGGGTAGGCCTCATTTCTGGCTGCTCAACAATTTGCAGGACAATGGCAGACGTGGAGTTATCAACACTGACGGCGACAAATGGAAGGAACAGCGACGCTTCACGTATAAATTGCCTCAGCATGTTAATATTAATACAATACGTCAATGACAATGTATCACTCAGTCGTACAGTAGCCATTGTTTCAGTCTAAGCAAGCTTCGAGATCAAGGATGGGGAAAAACGGTATCAATGGAACAGCAAATTCAAAGAGAAGTTGGCATCATGCTGGAAGAATTGGAGAAGCATCGAATAAAAGGTAGCTTGAATGCTGTATACGTACATACATATGTACCTTACAGTAACATATCCAATGTACATACGTATACGTACAAGAGTAGGCTACAGTTTCCATTTTCTTTTTCTTCCATTACGTACCTAGATGAATCATTGGTGGACATAATTCGTGAGGTTCGTTACTGCATCGCCAACATCATATGTTCCATGTCACTCGGTGTCACTTTCCCACGCGGAGACGAAGAGTTCGAGTTCTTCCTCACCTTCCTGGACAAAATTCTCCAGGTCATTGGTCTGGCTGGAGCTCTGATGTTTATGCCATGGATTCGACATTTTATACCTGGACAGTTGGGACTGACAAGATTGGTGAAGTACAAGCAGAGCACCACTCAGTTCTACGTGAAGCATATCAAGAAATATCAAGAAAACATTGAAAGTATGTAACCAAGGATCCATGAACAAGAATAGAATCTTGCATGGCCTGCGCAGATCGATCCCTGACCGGAAACGTCGTCCTCAAAATAACCGAAGGAAATAATGATCGATCATATACATGATAGATCGTATATATAAATGTACGATCGTGAATAGAAATGTATGATCGCAAATAGAAATGTATGATCGTATATATAAATGTACGATCGTATATAGAAATGTACGATCGCACATAAAAATGTACGATCGTACATTTTTATACACGATCGTACATTTATATACACGATCGTACATTATTATACAGGATCGTACATTTATATATACGATCGTACATAAAAATAGGTGATTATCTGAGCTCGAAAAGCGCGCGCAATCTCCAAGCAGACCGCAGAGTAAGGGAAGTTTCCAAAGTATTTTCGTGTTCTCTTGTCGTCTACTGGCATCAATAAGCATTCGCTATCTATGTCAACAAGATTTGGTGCTTCTTCTCAGCTTTCCAACCATCAGCATGGCGTCAGCTAGAGATGGGCCGAGACTCTCGGTCTCGGTCTCGGTCTCGGAAATCTCGGTCATTTTTGGCGATCTCGGTCTCGGTCTCGGTCTCGACTTTAGAATTTTCAAATTCTCGGTCTCGGTCTCGGTCTCGCAACTTTTAGGGCCTATTTTAGGCGAGACCGAGACTAGATTGAAATCGTGCTTTCACAAGCAATTTTCATGCATTTCTGCTGAGATTTTAGCTGCCTATCATGAAAAAATTTTCCCTGCGGGGCGATTTTAGCCATGTAATGTAGAAAATAGAAGTGAAGCACCTATTCGCTACTGTTTTCGCCATCAAAATTTTCATAGCAAACGACCATCCAAAAAAATACAAACGAAATTCCATGAGTTTTTATACCAATACTTAGTCTCGGTCTCGGTCTCGGTCTCGGTCTCGACAAAATTCCCTAATCTCGGTCTCGATCTCGGTCTCGGAAAAAATTCTAAGTCTCGGTCTCGGTCTCGGTCTCGTTTTCAGCAACAATCCAGTCTCGGCCCATCTCTAGCGTCAGCTACTAACGGCCAAGGTATGCACATACCAAATAGGCAAAATTCGGCCATATTTTCGTTTCTGTGAAGAGAGAGCGAGCTTGTGTGCTTGGAGATTGCGCGCGCTTTTCGAGCGCAGATAATCAACTGTATACGATCGTACATTTTTATGTACGATCGCGTATAATAATGTACGATCGTATATATCAATGTACGATCGTATATATCAATGTACGATCGTATATAAAAATGTGCGATCGTACATTTTTATGCACGATCGTACATTTCTATGTACGATCGTACATTTTCATATACGATCGTACATTTATATATACGATCGTACATTCATATACACGATCGTACATTATCATACACGATCGTACATTTATATGTACGATCCAGCATGTAAATTATCGGTTATTTCTAAGACGACGTTTCCGGTCAGGGATCGATCTGCGCAGGCCATGCAAGATTCTATTCTTGTTCATGGATCCTTGATGTAACGTATATGTGTATGCACGAGTAGCATGGTGGGTGATATCACATCAGTCACTACCGAAGCGGTGCAAGCCTAAGTAGGCTATGCAAAAATTACTTCTGTCTGTAATTACATAACTCATCCACCGTAACCAACCAAACGAGACTAAAACGTTTACTGAAATTGGTACTTTGATAGCCAGCATTTGTTGATTTTTTAGATGGCAGCAACCAAGACCAAAATCTCATCACTGCTTTCCTGCATGAACAGCGAGAGAAAACGCAGGAGCAGAAGGCGCACTTCTTCACGGAGAAGCAACTGGAATTCTTGATGGGCGATCTGTTTTTCGCCGGTCAAGAAACCACCGTGACAACCCTGAGATGGTGTCTTCTGTACCTTCTGAAACACCCTGAAGTTCAGCGGAAAGCCAGAGCGGAAATGCTGGAAATACTGGGTGAAGAAAAACGAGCGCCAACTCTCGGGGACAGGGAAAGACTGCCCTACTTGCAAGCGGTGGTCATGGAATGTCAGCGATTGGGAAACATCGCTCCTTTCGGCGTCATGCATTCGACAACAACGGATACGAAACTGTTGGGGTAAGTCTACAAAATAAACACCACGTATCTGTATCCGTACGCACGGTGGCATCGTCTCCCTCATTTCACCAGGAAAATTTGGCTGTGTTGTGCGTACGTACGTACATGCATGCACATACACTGGCGATGGCGTGCTGTATTTTCAGTTTTCACATTAATATCTTTGTACTAAAAAAACCACTGATTTATTTGTGATATAGCCTATCAGATATTTTTACAGATTCCATATTCCGTGCGGCACAACCGTCATCTCCAATCTGTGGGCGGTGCATCGGGACGAAAGCTACTTTGCGCAAGCCTCTTCCTTCCTTCCCGAACGCTTTCTTGCGCCCGACGGAAGCTTGATCACCACCAACCCTGACGGCTTTATCCCATTTTCCATGGGTAAGCGTCGCTGTCTGGGAGAGTACCTGGCCAGGGCTGAGTTGTTCTGCGTTTTGGCCGCTCTCTTGTGGCGCTTCGAGTTGCACTACGACTCTTCCGCTCCCATTCCCACCTTGGAGCCGACTCTTGGAACGACGCTGAATACCCAGTACTTTAGGGTGCAACTTGTACCTACGCATATGACGTCGTGATTTGGCAGCAAAAGGTGCAGCAGTTATAATGTCTGTCAGTAGTAGTATGTACAGTATACTTATGTTGGTACTAGTTTGTTGCATTGCAAGTGGTGACACTTGTGCTTTATACAGTCGCATTGTCTTTGTGTACTGAACGGAGTATTATAGAAAGGAAGTAACCTACATAGTATGTGATTCAAATCGGAACTGACGTATCTATCGGTTTCCATGGAGTTTGTACAACCAAGGGCTTGCAGTAAAAGGACTATCCGCTATGAAGAAAAACCCGTAAACGAAGATGCCGACAAATTATGCAGCACTTAGCTCGGCGATAGCGAAACAGGGAGAAGCCGTGGGTCGGGGGTCCCATACAAACAAATACTCGAAATCGATCAGAGATTTTCGGGACAAAAAAATTTTTCCAAAAATGACGTCATTTTCCAGAGAACCAGGCCGTTTTCGGCCGAAGCGGCCAAAAAAGCGCAAATCCAGCACCTTCAGGGGCCTATATCTCGACAACGACGTTGCGGCAGAAAGTTGCCGCCATAGTGAAACCTACCCGGAAGGATCCCCTCTTTCACCACATACCACTGGCAGACCGCTATTTAAGGCCTAACGCGTTTATTGAACCATATCTTTTCTTTATCAAAAAATTCACCAACCTTAAATTTATTGTTCCTTTGATATCAGACCACCATTAGATGCGTCTGATCAAGCTGATTCCGAATATGCCACTTGTGTCTGCAAAATTTGCATAATTTCAGGAGTTATGACCCTCCAAAGTGGCCCTACTTTCCAAAAATCGCGATTTTTAGCGTTCCTATATTCATAAGGGGTTAAATTTTTAAACAAATTTTTCTGACCTAGTTTTATGCGTAGAATCCGAATTTGACCTTGATTTTTCCATTTTCCCACATTTAAGGCCTTATTTTTGCCATTTTCTACTTTTCAGATTTCAAATCGTGAAAATAAGGCCTTAAATGTGGGAAAATGGAAAAATCAAGGTCAAATTCGGATTCTACGCATAAAAGTAGGTCAGAAAAATTTGTTTAAAAATTTAACCCCTTATGACTTTGGAAACGCTAAAAATCGCGATTTTTGGAAAGTAGGGGCACTTTGGAAGGTCATAACTCCTGAAATTATGCAAATTTTGCAGACACCAGTGGCATATTCGGAATCAGCTTGATCAGACGCATCTAATGGTGGTCTGATATCAAAGGAACAATAAATTTAAGATTGGTGAATTTTTTGATAAAGAAAAGATATGGTTCAATAAACGCGTTAGGCCTTAAATAGCGGTCTGCCAGTGGTATGTGGTGAAAGAGGGGATCCTTCCGGGTAGGTTTCACTATGGCGGCAACTTTCTGCCGCAACGTCGTTGTCGATATATAGGCCCCTGAAGGTGCTGGATTTGCGCTTTTTTGGCCTCTTCGGCCGAAAACGGCCTGGTTCTCTGGAAAATGACGTCATTTTTGGAAAAATTTTTTTGTCCCGAAAATCTCTGATCGATTTCGAGTATTTGTTTGTATGGGACCCCCGACCCACGGCTTCACCCTGTTTCGCTATCGCCGAGCTAAGTGCTGCATAATTTGTCGGCATCTTCGTTTACGGGTTTTTCTTCATAGCGGATAGTCCTTTTACTGCAAGCCCTTGGTACAACAACCCCAAAATAGACAGTTGCATGACAAAAGCAAAACCTGCACCAGATCGATATAACCAACCTGACTGAGTGACTATACACTACTTTCACTCTGTCATGTGCAGGACCGAAGAAATAGTAAATTTTTATTAGGCTAATTAGCGGTGCCTATAATACTCTTACTGTTGGGTAAAGGCGCCACTCTCCTCCCGTCGGAAAGGGAAGTCGCCATGCGAAGAATTAGTACCACATGTATATTTCCAGCTAGCACTTGGTAGTACAGTTCTTTGCGAAGAAACTGTAAAGAATATTCAGCAAATATTTTCTTTGCCGATTGCGGCCGCCATAAGTCTCAAACGAACACGTCTTTCTTGAAGTTGTTCCGCTTTCTGCAAGTTGTTTTCCACCCAGAAAAAAACACTCCTGCCACTTTAGAGAGTGCGAATACGACAGTCACGCCCGACTAATAAATTGACCCCATGTGATTGCCGTTGTGGGCGCAAAGCATGCGCATACTGGAACCTTCCAGTAGGTGCCAGCAGCTATGAAACAAAGGGAGCAAAAGACCAATCGTCGAGCGGCAGTAGCGCGTGGAATTTTGCAGTGGTGCGCCGACGAATCCAACCATGAGCAACTGGAAAACTTGTCCATGGAACCACACGCTCCTGTAAGACATCAGCAACACGCACCGCCGCAAAGGGATCTTCAAACTGATTACTATAGTCAAAACCCGAGAGGAGGACCAGCTCCAGCTTCGTACAATATCAACAAACCACCTCAGGGAAGTGTGGTGCAGAACGGACCTGTACCCGGATCGGCGACAGCCGGAGGTGGAAGATACGGAGGAGAGGCTGCGGTGCAAGTACGCTCAGCAGCCCACGGGGGCGCGCAGAGGCCTCAATACGGTGCAGGCGCTATGGGAGACGGAAGAGGCCCCGGAAGGGGCGGTGGAGCTGGGGCGGATGTGGAAATGAGCCATCTGGACCAGAGCTGCCTCACTTTGTTCGGAGCAGGCCCCAGCTTCTTCACCAAACTCCCCAGGGTCTACCGCGTCGGAGGCAATTTCCACCACTTCAGTTGCGACTGACTTCAGTGTTCCTCACGCCGCTGCCCAGAAGATGGGACAGACCCATCTACATCACCTGCTCCATTGTGCAGCCGCAAATTTTCGGCGGAGAACTGGCGCCTGTTCTTGCGTAAGCTAACAGCTCTCAAAGTTGTTGTACGTAATAGGGTACGTACGTACGAACCTATGTGCCGACCACCCTGAGAGTGCGACAAAGTGTTGTGTACATACATACTTACGTTATTATACGCACGTATTATATCAGGTAAGGAATTTTTTACCCACTCGTACTTACAGAAAAATGATTTGAAGCTGCCATTTTTCAAAAGAGGTAAATATGGAATTTTTTAGTATGGTGACTGGTGGTCCGACGCAACCCAACGAATGCTACTACGAGTCCGAATATGAAACTTCGCGAATTCGTCACTTTTCCACCGCTTGGGTTCCAGTGAAGAGAGGCAGTCATCAAGAGATCACAATAGGCAT
>JASAMW010004703.1:0-10011 GCA_030247985.1 Epsilonema sp. ZAB3_2
ACTGCGAAAGTAGATGGCAGCTGTCGATAAAGGTTTAGCGTGACTTGTGCTTAGCTGTTAGGCTTCGAATGGCTTCAAATGAAATTATTTAT
Organism: Epsilonema sp. ZAB3_2; assembly: GCA_030247985.1. Taxonomy (NCBI): domain Eukaryota; kingdom Metazoa; phylum Nematoda; class Chromadorea; order Desmodorida; family Epsilonematidae; genus Epsilonema; species Epsilonema sp. ZAB3_2. The sequence goes on from JASAMW010004703.1 coordinate 93, forward strand.
TAAAGGAGAGGTGCTGTGCCTTGAGCATGTAAAAGGTGACTTCTATTAACCTTCCTTTCACCAGGGAATTGTACACTGCAAAGTAATGTGTCTTTGACATGGAGTCAGTCATTTCTATTATTATTAATGTACAGTAATGTTGAGTCATGTACACAATGAATATAAGCGACATGCAGATCATTTATTATTTATTGCGGCTCACTCTAAAACTCAATAGTCGGCATGTGTATCTACGTACGTATGTACACAAATATAAGTAGTGTAGGTGCTCATATTGTACATCTACTCTTTATTCATTTTACTTTGTGTTTCTGTTCAGTACATACGATTGCATGTGTGCATGCATAGCTGTATGTATGTAGGTGTAGGAATATGACTGTAACTGTAGACAAAGAAAGACATACATACCCCTGAGCTAGCACTGTACATGCACCGTTTGAAGGGTCAAAATGTGTTTGCACTTGAGTGTGAGTGAGGGTCATTTTGAAACCGCTGGGTGCTAACATGACACTGTTGCCTTTGCGTTGACATTTATTGCAGTGATTTTTATTGTGTGCCTTTGATGATGTTACTCCAATCTTGCCAGAGATTTTTGTGCCAGTTTTATACGCAGTGCTATGGATTTGAAGTTTTTACAGTTATAAGATGCTACTATGTATGGTTCATGCACAATATGATAGTTTTGTGCTAAAGTAAAAGTATTTAGGTAGTTTACATCGTTGTTTATACTGTTCTCAGCTAAATGGTAGCGTGACTGATATTACCATCGTAAGTAGAATTTTGCTTGATGTTTGGTAGGGATAGTTTCAAATTTTGGTGTGGTATGTGCCAGACAATTGAGGAATTTTTCCTCGATTTGAATCGCTTTGCCTATTTATATACGGATGTACACTCTTGGTCATTTGGGCTTATGCTTATGCCTACATATAGATAGATGCACAGTTACACAATAATGATTGCACGGGGGTTTCCCCCAACAATTTGTACCTTTGCTGCATTCATGGTGCTGGACTGTTTTATTGCATTGTGTTATTCACTATTGTTGGTTTTGTTTTATTCATATTTATCCTGCCTTTTCCTTGGATTTTATCGGAGTGCTTGCAAATAAAAAAAAAACTAAAGCAGGAAGAATGTGACTCTGACCTTGCATACAGTAGCTACAGAACTGCTTGGTAGTGCGCTAAAACACGCGGCGAGTAGTATAGTCGCGGTGAATTTTCGCTGTTTGTATTATTATGATAATGTGTTAAAGCCTAGAAGCTTACTACTCCACCGTGAGTTGTTCGCCACGTGTTCGAGAGTTATTCGCACACTAATGTGAAGCTGACCACCGTTCAGTAGTTGAATACTGACACTGGGCTACTGGCTAACAACGGTTATCAACCTTTTATTACGTGAAGTTAGCGATGAAAATCGCATGAAATTCTAATGGCAAGCCCGTTTAATGGCCAGTGCTGACTAAACTGTTGGATAGTAATGGCTGAAACATGAAAAAAGGGGCATACTGCACTGGCTGCGCATCAAGCATATTGTCGCACAATGCACGGCTATAATGAAAGATATACGTTTGTACAAGAAGAATACTTTGGTAATCTACAGTCCAGGGATGGCAGCATATGAGATAAGTAACCGCTTTATCCAATGGTACGCATAGTAGGCCTACAGTGTGTGTATCTAATTGCGTTGTCAGTTTTGAATCCAAATTGCCTTGGCAAAGTTGAACGAGCTGGTTGCTTTAAGGTATGCTACGATCCATTTACTGTTCGTCAAGGCTATTTTGAGCTTTTGTGCAGCACGATTGTGCAAACTACTGCTTGGAAAAAATCAGCTAAAGTGGCTTCTAGTAGTATCTTCATTGGTCAATATTGCCACACCCAATTAGGTACTTTGGCTTTCAAAAACCAGCTTGAAATTTGATTTTCTTTTTTCAACAGGCTGGTCCGTGAAAAGTGAGCAAAGTCTCGCATATTGAGTGTGCTTAATTTGATACCACAAATGGGTATGCTATATGCTATCAGCGTCAGAAGAGAAGAAATCTGAAAAAGTTCGGTGGCTTGGAGTGAGGTGTACAGTAACCTGAAAAAACTTGTCCATGGCACGGCTTCCTTCTCTGCTTGACAGCTGGAAGGCCACCGCTGCGTTCTACAACAGCGACAAACTTGCTTTCTCTTGCTCATATCCATTGGTCAATCACTTTCATCATAACGATGTGTCATCAGAAACAGTACATTCATCTCAATCGCCAACTAAGCCGGACCACTATATGACTGAGGTTGTCGTATTGCTTCACGTTGTGCACGCAGTTTGATTACTTTTACAGTCTACAATTATAAGGCAGAATAGGAATGAATAACGGCTTTTTAGCAGAGTCGCAGCGGAAAGAAGCGTTTTTCCAACTTTTCCATTGACTCAATCTTGGAGCAGAAGAAGCCAAAAACCGAACACCAGTCCAGTGAGATGGAATCTTTGCCACCTTCGCCAGGTATTACGTACAGAATTTGAAACAGGCCTAGGGTATGTATGTAATGTATGATGTATTTCTCAGATTCTGTAAATCCCCGTTTATAGCCCCTGGGGCTAATAATACGTCGCCGATCACCGAGGGCAGGTACCGTGATATTCGAAGGCAAAAATTACACTTCGTAGGTTCAAAAGAGGCTTACAGACGAGTGGGGCTATGTACATGCGAAGTGGGCTATATTTGAAGGGGCTACAAACGAGGGATTACAGTACCAGAACCTGCTTCAGTGATGCCATGACAAATGTTCTAGCTGTGGATGTGGATGCGGTTCATCCGCTCACCCTTCGCTATATGCACATGCTGGGCGTGTTGCGTCGAGACCGCGCCAAACTGTCACCGTCTGGCAGTTTGGCGCAATTGAGCGAGTGTCGTTTATGCGGCGGATGCAGCTTCAGCAAATCGAAAGCCGTCGCCGCCAACTACAGGGTGGCCCAAAACAAGCTGCAGACTTTTTGACATTTTGACAGTCAAACATTTTTTGACTTCAATTGTGCTCGACAACTTCGAAAAAGTTCACTACTTTTTTTCATGGTTCTTTTTCTTACGCTTGTGCGTGCTTTACGAGCAGTAAGATCCCAGTGGCTGAATAGCACATACTGTACACGTTCACGAAGAAAACGCGTGAGATGCATAACCAACGCCAAAACGTTTTCCAATTAACACACGACTGACTTGTGCTTCGTGCGCAAAAACACACTTGTATACGAACCACAACCACACCCATTGTTCTTCGGGAAAGTACTGTACGCGCAAAGGGACTTTGCTGCACGGGTCCAGTATTGTACGTACGTACATACAAGTTGCTCGAAGCAGCAGCAGTAACTTTTGGGTCACCCTGTAAATGGCACAACACCTGTACACGCACCTGCCGGTTCCCATCTACGCCTGCGCCCTGTGTGAGGACTACGCGTCCTCCTGGAAACCTCGCGTGCAGAATCATATTCGCGGGGCGCACGCGGACGTACTATCCGGTGGCAAAGCGGATCTGAACGCCTATGTCACGGATCGACGAGCTCAACTCGACCTACCGCTCACAACGCTCGCTCTCTTGTGCTACGGGGCACCATGCAATGTCAAGGATTAGCTGATGAATTTTGGAATAATATTGTCTAGGTTTTGTCGCAAACGAAGCTTATGCGACTCTGGCTTTGTGGGAACTCGCGTAACAAACGTGCGTGTACACTTTGTAATGTTCATGCATGACACCGACCGATTAGAAAGCTTCATAATAGGCTTAGTTAGCAATGGACTAGGCTTAGGCTTAGGCTTATGCAATTGCAATGGTTTATAATAAGCTAATTTACTTATTTGGGCTAAAATATTGATTTTTCGGTAGTATATTTGCATAAAGTGGTTTGCGCTACTAAACATTCTATTTGAATAAACCCGGTGCACACGCATTGGCATACACTCATCGCTTTTATTCACGTGTCTATCAAAATGGCGGCAGGTGGATCTGCGCCAATAGATGCTGTTGATGCTACACCGGAAGGGAGCGTGAACAAACTGGATCAGATTCAAGGGTTTGTGTACAACCCTGAAGTAAGCTAATAATGTTTAGCCATGGTTGCAAAAGATATAGCACGTGGACATTGACATAGCATAGGCTTAGGCTTAGGCTTAGCAATGGACATAGGCTTAGGCTTAGCGATGGACAGAGGCTTAGGTTTAGGCTTAGCAATAGACATAGGCTTAGGCTTAGTAATGGACATAGGCTTAGGCTTAGGCTTAGTAATGGACATAGGCTGAGGCTTAGCAATGGACATAGGCTTAGGCTTAGCAATGGACATAGGCTTAGGCTTCCGCAATGGACATAGGCTGTAGGCTTAGGCTTAGCAATGGACAAGGCTTAGGCTTAACAATGGACAAGGCTTAGGCTTAGCAATGGACATAGGCTTAGGCTTAGCAATGGACATAGGCTTAGGCTTAGGCTTAGCAATGGACATAGGCTTAGGCTTAGGCTTAGCAATGGACATAGGCTAGGCTTAGGCTTAGCAATGGACATAGGCTGAGGCTTATCAATGGACATAGGCTTTGGCTTAGGCTTAGCAATGGACATAGGCTTAGGCTTAGCAATGGACATAGGCTTAGGCTTAGCAATGGACATAGGCTTAGGCTTAGCAATGGACATACATAGGCTTAGGCTAGGCTTATGCATAGGCTTAGGCTTAGGCTTAGCAATGGACATAGGCTTAGGCTTAGGCTTAGCAATGGACATATACTTAGGCTTAGGCTTAGCAATGGACATAGGCTTAGGCTTAGGCTTAGCAATGGACATAGGCTTAGGCTTAGCAATGCGACATAGGCTAGGCTTAGGCTTAGCAGTGGACATACTGTAGGCTTAGGCTAGTAATGGATATACCTGCTTAGTGAGTGAATCAAAGTGGCGAGTTAAAAAAAACTAAATAGTTCATTCCAACATCGATTTGCGACTTGTATCTTGTTTGCAAAGCATACGTACACTGCAAGTGAACTGCAAGTTGTAAGTTTGAGATTATGTATGTAGGTATGTATATCTAATAATGTGTATGCAACGGTATATTCAATGTCGTTTCGGATAGAAATAACTGGTTCGCTTGACTTGACTGCTCCAACAACAGAGAAAGAAAGAACCACTGATGTCAGAGTAAAATTTACCGGTACTTTACCCGGGTAAAATAGCCAATTTTGGGCCGGGTAAAATTACTTTAGTTTACCCGATGCAATGGCTTATCGGGTAAGGTTTACTGGTACCCGGCAGAGTGGACGCTTACCCGGGTAAAAATACTGAAGGTGCGGGTAAGTATGGCTAATACTTACCCGATTTACTCGGCCCATACTTTCTAGTACTTACCCGGGTAATGTACTCGGATAAAGCTCTTGCTCTGGACAGATTAGCACTGCGTTCATCAATTTCTAAAGCGGTCAGACAGTATTAACGTACTGTACCTACCTACCTTCTACAATGTGTACACATACAGTACGCTGGGTGGGGTAGGTATGTTGTGGTTTGTAATCTACGCATGTGCATGTTATGTACTCTATGGGCGCATAGCAACCAATTTCAAAGCAAAAATCCCCTCTCTGTGTACTTACTCGATTTTACCCGGGTAAAATGCTTCAAATGGGTTTACTTTACCCGTTTTGACAAAGGCCGGGTAAAGTTACCTTACTTTACCCGGGATAGGGCATGCCCGGGTAATTTACTTTACTTTACCCGTTTTCATTAATGACCGAGTTGACATCAGTGGAAAGAACTCACTCGGAGTTGTCAAACAGAATCCACCTTCACATCGCATCATCACATATTTTGCGCACTCTGCTTGCTTCATCTTTGCGTACTTGCTTTACGTACGTACACTGAACTACGGTAAGGTACAGTATGTGGCTGGCTATGTCGTCGAGATTTAAAGGTAAAGCTTAGCGGAGGCGGCTTTTCGTCCCAAAGAAATATTCGCTCCTCCAGCTGTTTCTTGCTTTTTCACTCTTTCAACTCCGCTGGATGGGTGACAAGGTCTCCTCAGTCCTTAGTTGAGAGTTGTCATCGACTATTTTTGCCCGCCAGGTTATATACGTAACGTATGTACATACGTTGCTGTGTACCTGTGAGTTCGTTCCTATTTGTTAGCTGGATGAAGAACTGGGCAGCAAGTTTGTTTGCATGATGTCGCGCTACATACGATTGGTGTCAATTGGTTTGCGTTTATCCGCGGACATTAACGGACTGCACGACACCTTTCGATGAAGTTTACTTCAACTGATGAACTTTTTAGTGTGCGCGCACACACTCAGAAGTATAGTCTTTCGTCTCCAAGGCCATTGGCAGCTGCGATTTTCTCCGAAATCAACAAGATCTTGTCCGAACGACCGTCACCACAAATTCACTTTCCTCTCGCCACACATTTTCGCGCTCTGTTGGCCCGTTATGATGTCTCACTCAACCCGACAAAACGTTACTTTGCCTCCTTTAATGCAGTATTGTACTTGTATACCTCAGTGATCGACTATTCTTCAGCACTAAGCGAAGAACTTTCGCTGGAAGTTTTGTAGTCTTAGTTTTATAACATGTCATCGTACTTATTTTTAACACAATTTTTATTTGTCGCACAAAAACGGCCTAACAAATAAATTGCGGTTATTGTTCGCTTCGCTCCTTGCTTGTTTGTACGTACCTTTTGTGTAGAAATAAATGTGTGCGAAATTTTCGGATAAATTTTGCTACCTACGTTCAATGTCCTCTATTATAATATGACCTGACTCATCTATCAAACTGCAACTTGGGTGGTTTATTCTTCGCAGTTGGTGGTAGGTCCTCTGTGTACAGTTTGGACTCATGCCGTTTTCATTGGGCGGGTCCCAAACGACGTTTCACATTTTTTCGCGTCAAGACGGTTGAAGTTTGCGCTGTCTTCCATGGTACGGAGTTTTAAGGACGTTTTTCTCTGAAAAATTGCGACTCCCGAAGAATTGGGACTAGGAAGAATTCCTGTTTTGTCATCCTTTTTGCTCAGTTGAATTTAGGCCTATTTCATAGGAACCTCCCTCCCGTATACCATATTGTGCAAACAATTTCTTTAGAAGGTATTATTTAGATGTCATCCTATACAGGGCGTATGTCTTGACATGTACATACCAACTGCACGAAAGTTTAGGGCGTCGCTTTGCTTACTCATGCGTTCTACCGTCGATGTCGGATCTCTGATTTAAACGCTGCTTTGATGCGTACATACAGTATGTACCAATCTTAGGTACCTATTCTTGTCGTTTTTTGACGCCACTGACGATCCAACTTTGTGCATTTTCGAAGCAATTTGTTCTGTCTCCAATTATTACAGTGTACGTACTGTAGGCATACGGTACGGTAGGTACATTTTTAAATCCGCCTCACTCTATGGGAGGCCGTCATAATTTTAGTAGAAAATTCTTATCTTAGTAAATGTACATCAAAAAGTGTCTTTCACGAAAAAAATTGAACAATAACATACGGCGTAGTGAATGTCTGAGACGTGTTCAGTTATCAGCTCTTCTTCGTTTCCTTTTCAGAGGTTGCTCACAACAAAATGGCGGTAGCAAATGTGCGACTTCAGGACCCTAGCGCTGGCATCGGTTACGAAAGCTACACCAATACGAGTCACCTGTGCATTTATGCTCAAGACAACGTCGCAGACAAGGATGAAGTTTACATCTTCAAGTAAGGGTACTGTGGGGTAAACCCGGACAAGATTAGATTCAATCATGCTTTCGAGTTATTCGTGCTTTTGTTACAGATGCCCAGCCGACAAGGAATGTTGCGGAAGAATTTGCTGTAACCCAGTACCGGCTGGATTCCCTGTTTGGTACGTAAGTTGTAGTAAGTTTAATACTTGTGCGGTGCCAAACAATTACGTACTGTAATGTTTCGTGTATAGCCCCCTGGGGCTATATGATCGGTAAGCCCCGATCAGGGGGGCTATTCGAGAGGGGGCTATACAAAAGGTGGGGCTATATGAAAGGGCATTTTGCATTAGTGACCAAAGTAAGGTTTTTTGACCTCCTGAACTAATTTTCGTCGTTTTTCTCGGTCTCGGATATGGGGCTATATACGAGTACAAATGACGATAGCAACCGATTAGGGGGGGCTATATTCGAGGGGGGGCAATACACGAAACATTACAATACACACATTGTATTGGATTACTTTTGCGCAATTTCCCATAAATAAGTTTGGCCGTTTTTTTCAGGTTGCTAATTTTGTTGTTAATTATCTTCGGAATCATTCTGGTGATTGTGGCGGCAGGGGCAGCTTACCTCTGTAAGAAGCTTTGCAAGAAAAAACCTCCTCCACCTCCTCCACCAAGTAATGTATGGACGTAAAAGCAGCCATCAGTTGCGCAACGCTACCGTAAACGTACAGTATGTAGGTACGTGTGTATACGGCCCTCATACAAAAGTGTGGAACAAACATACCGGTACACTGATTATTTTTTTCAATTTGCACCAAATCGCACTACTCGTGGCTTTGGTTCGTTTGTGTATTCTGTTATCTAAATTCTTTTTGTTTTGTTGTGCTGTGCACTTTTCTTTGTTTTGGAAGTGTCCAAAACAAGACAGATATGGTAGGTTGCAATTCTGCCTCGATCTTCTTGAGTGCTTCCGGCTACTTCCGGACTATCTCACCTCCTGCACAATTCGTCACCATTCTCACACAGGCAACAGAAATGTGCGTTTCGTTTATCTTTTGTTCTTAGTTAGGTACGTTGAGTTACTGTACATACATACTGCTGTGTAGTTGTATCAGTAGTTTTGGTAGTCTAGTCTTTTATCCTATTTTTTGCTTAACTGTAGCCTAAATGTGTGTAGTTTTTGTTTTATTAGTTACCAATTTGCGTCGATTACTTTCTCATCGTAATGCCTCATTCACATCGAAAACATGTGTCATGGTTCCAAGGCATGGACAACCATGGATGCGTCGTACATCCATGACACCACGCGCCGGGACGTACATCTATTGTGAATGAGTCATTACTGTACTTTGTAGACACGCATCCCAATCAATGGGGCAATGATCAATGCCTTTTTCTGCTGTTTTATTGCAGTGTACCGCGTAGTGGAGAAGCAGCGCGGCGAGCCATCGCACGCCCTGATGGTGCAGGCGGCAGAGCGAGACGAAGGGAGGATGCCGGAGTTCGATTCCTCCCTGGACACCACTCCCACCAGCGACTACCACCGCAGTCGGCACAGACAGCGTCAGGTGCGTCGGTTCGCCGACGGCGCCGCCTTAATGCCACCCCCGCGCACCTCTTCCTTACAACAGCAACCCATTCCCTACCCGCCTCCAACTCCGAGCACGGATCGCGACCCGAGAGAGAGTTCGGAAGCAGCCAGCAGCACTCAAGAAGGCTTCGCAGGCGGCGGTGGCTCTCTTAACGGGGGAGGCAGCTACGGCGACAGTACGCGGCGTCTCTTAATGACGTCGTCGTCTGTTTCAGAGAAGCCTTTTGTGCCGGATCCGATGGAGGAGGGTTTCCTGCCGCCGCCGCAGCCCATCGTCGTGCGCAGTCACGACGAATCCGAGTTCACGCAGGAACAGCAGCCGCTGCTCAGTCGCACGAAAACGCCGGACGAACAACAAGCGAAGATGATGTACTACAGGTCAGGCATCAACCCCGTCCCATCTTACAATCTCTAATTAATAGCATTTCGCGGGGCTAAAGATTAGCGATAATAAGGGGTGCTGTTCTTTTTACATGAAACGACATACAATCAAGCATAAAATTGCCAATGCCAAACCTCCACGTTTATTATTGCAAATTCTTTGTTGTTTGTCGTGGTACGTAGGACCTGAGTGATTGATTACGGTAGGATTGAAAGACTACGTGATGCTATCATTATCACTGCCTTGATACTAGGTCGTTCCGTGAAACGTGTTTTGTATGCGTT
>JASAMW010004704.1:0-17413 GCA_030247985.1 Epsilonema sp. ZAB3_2
TCCGCCCGGAAGCGAAATGAAGCGTCGGGGGTCATACTAAAAGGCGGATGCGGATGCGGACGGTGTACTAAAAGGCTGACCACGGTCGGCCCGCGGTCGGACCACGGTCGAACCGTGGTCTGAGCGGTCCTGGGCATTTCGGAGCTGGTTAAAGGATTGACTATGGGGCTGGCTTGTTTGGGCCGCAAATTTAGGCAAGACGGTCGTATCCACCATATGCAGTAAGGCGATTGGGTTGGCCGATGGTGACCCCGCGGCATTTAGTGTAAGTTTGAATCGGTGCCTGTGAGGTCCTCGACGTCATTTGTTGTCAATTCTTCATTTCACTCGCTCCTTTGACGCTTCCATATGATTGAACAAGGTCGACGACCCCGCAGACACCGATCCAAACTTTCACTAATTACCGCGGGGTCGCCATCGACCAACCCAATCACCTTTCTGCATATGGTGGATAGGGCCAGACTGCCTGCCCTAGTTACTGTACTGAGCGCTTAGGTATGTACAGTCTAGCTGACCATCGTATTTCTTGTGGGATGCCCTCTTCTTTATTGTGACGGGATATGACGTGAGTGAGTGTGTGGGAATCGAGGAACATGGCCTACACTTGGCATTGGCCTGCGACACTGCTCTAAAGTACTATGGGAATATGGAAGAAGGTCGTCGGTTCGTCTTTCGTCACGATCTCGACAAGAAGAATGAGTTTTTCGGTGAGGATGATGATTCCTACCTGGAAGACAAGTGGAGAAGCATCAGCGATACGTTGCGCACATTCGTCTTCAATATGGAAGAGCGCGGATGTCGCCCCACGAAGAACACGGTTCCGACAGCGGGTAGTGGAAATCAAGTGGAAAGTGGTCGGCGCAAAGAGATGGTGGTGGAGTACGAAGTGGGAAGCGTGCTGGTGAGAGTTTCGGCGAGTTCGGGGCAAAAGGAAGGAAAAGATTGAGCAGATTGTAATTTATGCTATGTAGCCTATGTATGTACTCTGCAGTATGTGGTTTGAACGACGAAGTAAAACATTTGACTAGTGTAATGTGGGGGCGTGCAGCTGCTGCCTGTGAATTGACAGTGGACGACAGAGGAGGACATGCAACATACCTACTATTTATTTTTTTGCTAGGTACACTACGTTGTAGAGTGCTTCTTTGGAAATGTACCTTGGACACCTTTTTTATGGTCCAGCAGCCGTTTTCCAAACATATTGCGCCTTCCGCATTACGTTGCTGACCAGTTCAAAATTTAACCCCTCCTGTATGCTGAGATATGGCTGTTGGTAGGCCCAATTTGCCCCTCACGTGCCCGCCACTTTTTTCAAAAGTTCTTAACATCATTCTATCCATTTTTTTCGCTGATTTCGGTTTGGGGCATGCCCCTTCGATATTTTGATAAATACACCACCAAAATTGACGAAAATGATCAAATTAGCCAAAATTACCCCTTTTTGGGCTATATCATGGTGTATTCATCAAAATATCGGAGGGGCATGCCCCAAATCGAAATCTGTGAAGAAAATGGAGTAGAATGATGGTAAGAACTTTTGAAAAAAGTGGCGGGCACGTGAGGGGCAATTTGGGCCTACCAGCGGCTATATCTCAGCATACAGGAGGGGTTAATTTTTGAACTGGTCAGCAACGTAATGCGGAAGGCGCAATATGGTTGGAAAACGGCTCCTGGACCATAAAAAAGGTGTCCAAGGTACATTTCCAAAGAAGCACTCTACAACGTAGTGTACCTAGCAAAAAAATAAATAGTAGGACATCCACTATAGGTAAACCTATTGTATGTACTGTCTGCCTACGTAACAATGTCACGATATTAGGAATTCAAATTTATATTTTCAAATATACATAAATTTGAAGCAACAACACCGTCCTCTGTCGTCCATTGCGAGTACGTAGGTGGGCGCCCCTACATCGCCATTGAAATTTGTCCATTTTGGTTGCAAAGGCTTCATCTTTTGCGTTGATCCGATGATCGCATAATTATCTGCTGATTCCTGACCTAACTTCAACTTTGTGTACATATCGGCTTGAGACTATTTGACTTGACCTCATTCGTTTTCTCCAGGAAATCTGTTGTCAGCTGACACTATTGCCTGCTCGCGGCGCCAAACGAAGAGCCAAGAAGAAACACCCTCATCCCGCCAGTACGATCATGGAGGCTGAAGGATTGTTTTTAGTACAATTTTTAGCTGTGCGTATAAGTTTGACGCATGACCAGTTGTAGTGATACTTTTCAGAAGTCTGTGAATTGATTGAAAAATAGCATATTAGGCAAATTATTTTGCCAAACATAAATCAATACATGTCCCATCATTTAGACTATGGCACTTGGACTCAAGGCGCGTTGTGTAATATACAGGGTACCTCCACTGTTTCAGGTGCTCACAACGCAACAGTATTTTGTGTGTGTATTATGCAAATTTTATTGGCAATTTTTGGAAATTTTTGGGCGACCCTGGGTGGTATTTTTTGAAGAAATGAAAGTGGTAAACTCACTTTACCACTGAAAAATTGGCCAAAAAGTGAGTATCATCTATATGGCAGATTGAATAAGCCAAAATTAAAATATGCAATTTCTTTTGGTTATCTAAGTTTACCACTTTCAAAATGTTGTTGCTAGTTAAATTTTTGGGTTGTACAAGTGGTAAAGAGTTATTTTGGTACTGGCAAACCATACAAATTGGTGATTTTGAAAGTGGTAAACTTAGATAACCAAAAGAAATTGCATATTTTGATTTTGGCTTATTCAATCTGCCATATAGATGATACTCACTTTTTGGCCAATTTTTCAGTGGTAAAGTGAGTTTACCACTTTCATTTCTTCAAAAAATACCACCCAGGGTCGCCCAAAAATTTCCAAAAATTGCCAATAAAATTTGCATAATACACACACAAAATCCTGTTGCGTTGTGAGCACCTGAAAAAAACAGTGGAGGGACCCTGTGCTATATTACACAACGCGCCTTGAGTCCAAGTGCCATAGTCTAAATGATGGGACATGTATTGATTTATGTTTGGCAAGATAATTTGCCTAATATGCTATTTTTCAATCAATTCACAGACTTCTGAAAAGTATCACTACAACTGGTCATGCGTCAAACTTATACGCACAGCTAAAAATTGTACTAAAAACAATCCTTGAATCAGAACCAGTATCAAAGACGCGGTATTTTCCAGCTTGGAACCAGCTTCCAATGGAAATCAAGCGCTACATCTTCTCCTTCGTCACAGAGCCAGTGAATATAGGCAGAATGGAGATGGTTTGTCAGGAGTGGAAACGCGCCCAGCTCTGGCAGAATCTGACCAGCTTTGAGGTTCTGGTTCTGTTAGATGATGACGCGTTTATTAATATTCGGAACACGGAAGAGTGCAGGTTTGTGGCGAAGAAAGAATTTTTCAAGCGCAATACTTTTCAGCGTCAGCCTGCTGTTGGCGAATGGGCTCAAACGCTCTTACTCAAGGTCATGCGAGAGGCTGAAAATCTTCGCCATTTCGCGCTGATTGTCAAAGCAGGTCCGCGGCCACAAAGTGGATGGAAAAACTATTTCGGTCTTCCTTTTCGAGAAATTATGGGTCGTGCTATGCAAGATCTTGTGGGAAAGTTGAGGGACGAAGAACTTGTGGTGAGAGGGTTGACTAGCGTCGCGCTACTGTTTGACGATGGGCCTGAAACCGTTTCTTTTTACGAAGATGGACAGCAATATTTCTGGCATTTCCAGGACACGGAATTGATTCGGCTGTTGCAAAATCAACAGAGGCTTTCTCGGCTCCATTTGTCAGGGGTGTTCACGCCCTGTCATCAGTTGCTCATTACTCCCTGTTCACTGCACCCAAAGTGGTTGATGAACGGAACTAGGCCTGGGAAAAGCTAGGGGTTTGAAGGCAAACGTATTTTACATGGCAACAGGTCACACCCCAGGTACTGTTTTGGGAGCAGTTTGGGGGTGAACTCGTGACTTTGGTGTGTAGGCTGGAATCCAAAGGGAAAATTTGCCAGATATGCCATGGAATCAAACACTGGCCCTCTCGCGTGCGGCATGAAGTCCGCCTTGGGGGGTTGGTACGTGAGGTTTTCTTTCTGGGGGTGCGTAACAAATCTGGGGTGGGGAAATGTGACCAAAAAATTTTTTTCCGTGGGGGTACACAACCCCCCCCCCCCCCCCATTTTGACCTCCTGCATACCCCCACCTACAGACCCCAACCTCAAAACCCTGCCCACGTCTGAGTATTCCACGCATAACGGGGAGTGGATGCGGTTTCTTCTCTCTAGCTATGAACTACACAAGTATTATTGACCAGTTGCAGTAAGACTTGGGTGGTTTCGACCGACTTGCGAGGTGACCCCGCGTATTTAGTGTAAGTTTAGATCGGTGCTGATGGGGTCGTCGACGTTCAGTCATCCGGGAGCGGAAAAGGAGCGAGCGAAGAGAGGAAAAGACAAAACGACGTCGTCGATCCCGCTGGCACCGAAGAAACTCACTAAATACCACGTGGTCACCTTGCGACCACTCAAACGCTTCAGTGCAACTCGTGAATACGCTATGCTATGTTCTTGTTCACACTTTTCGTCCAGTCCGCAGTGAGCAGAGAGTAGTTGCCAGAGACAGAGTACCTCGGACAATGCTCCGCCGCTCCAGCTCACGCTGAGCAACTGCATGCGTCCGAACGTGTTTCTGTTTGAGGCGGAGCCCTTGCCCATGTTGGAGAAAGTTGTGATGCACAATCTTCTATTCTACGAGAGTGGTTCAATCGAGCTGACTTGGATTTCTGAATACTTACTAGATGAAGTTAGAAGCGGGCTGACATGGTTTTCTGATATGGCAGAAGTTTGTGCAACCGGCATGGACCCCGGCCAGCTCTCATTCTGGCAGCGACTGCCCAGCTTGCACTGTTTTGAAGCGAGTTTCAAAGGGGCGTCTCTTAGTTTGCTTTCTGTACCTTGGATCACGTACTAGTAATGTAGTATAGTCTGACCAATACCAGTTGGCACTTGGACTCAAGGCGAGTTGCGTAGTTTGAATGTACTGCTAAATAGGAGTACACGAAGCATGGACAGAAATCCGCATTTGTAAATCAATTTTACGGAACGCGCCTTGAGTCCAGGTGCCAACTGCTATTGGCCTGACTATAGGGCTCGTTCACATCACCAGACATGCGCCTGGCGTGTCCATCCATGGCTTGAAATGGAAAAACCATGGGTACGCCCGCTGTGCGCCGAGCGCATTTGCCTCCATTGGTGAGCTTTCAGTTGATCCCTTGGCTTGTGGCACATGCTTGATGCTTTGTCAGTCAGCATATCTGTGAGACACCCCTTTTATGGTGAAACGTCCATCGCATGATTACCTGTCTCTGCAGAACCACCCTGACCAACTGGCGGTGGTGTGCACCAGTGCGCTGCAGTACTACCGGAATCAAGGCTCAGGGCAGTGTCGCCGATTTCTTTTTCATCACAACTTGGTGGAAGACGGATGGTGGAGAAGCGTCAGCGATACGTTGCGCACATTTGTCTTCAAGATGGAAGAGCGCGGATTTCGCCCCACCAAGAACACGGTTCCGACGGCGGACAGCGGGAATCAAGTGGAAAATGGCCAGGGTAGAGAGATGGATGTGGAGTTCGAAGTTGGAAACGTGCAGATCAAAGTTGCGGCGAGTTGCGAGCATTAGAGGAAGACTATGATCGAGCAGAGCAGTTTTGTCAACTTGGGATGTAGTATGTGATGTGAATGGCGAAGTAAAACCTTTGACTTGTGTAATGTAGGGGCGTGAAGCTTCCAGTGAACTTTCAATAAACTATGGAGGAGGACACGCTGCAGCATACGTACTAAAATACGTACGTTTACATGCGTACTGTACATAATATGCTATGTAGGCCTACTGGACCAGACTATTCAAATTTTTAAAGCGTCACTCCGTCATCCAGTGCAAGTTCACCAGTAAGCTGCGCGCCCTTGTATCACACTTATGAAATTTGTCGTTGGTTCGAAAAGATCTACCTGTTTGATGCGTTGATCCAATCGCATAGAATATCGCATACCTTGCTGATTTCTCAACTTTTTGCACATTGGTTTGCTGAAGTTGTTGGCCTCATTCGTTTTCTTCAGGGAAAAGTTTTCTTATCTCTGTTCTCAGCTTGACAATATGCCTGCTCGCGGCGCCAAACGGGCAGCCAAGAAACGCCCTCATCCCAGTACGACGGAGACTGAAGCTGAGCCAGTGTCGAAGACGAAGTATTTTCCAGCTTGGAACCAGCTACCAACGGAGTTCCAGCGTCTCATCTTCTCCTTCGTCACAGAGCCGCTGAATATCATCAGAATGGAGATGGTTTGCCAGGAGTGGAAACGCGCCCAGCTCTGGCAGAATCTGACCAGCTTTGAGGTCGAGTTGAAAGGCGAAGATGGCGTCTTCTTCTTTCGGAATACCAAGAACAGCGAATGCGTTGCGAAGATCGACTTTGGAAAGCATGAGAACGAGAAGGAATGGCGTCCTGTGTTGACCTGGGCTGAAGATTTGGTGCTCAGAGTGCTGAGAGAAGCGGAGAATCTTCGCCATTTCGGCCTCACCATTGACGACATTGGCGAAGTTTTCGTTCATCTCACTGAGTCGCTGGGGCCTGAAGATGTGAATGTGACGTGGCTCAATAGCGTGGCTTTGCGTCACACGGAAACGGCGCTGCAATACCTGCCTAAACCACCATCGGAAAGGGCGGAAGCGTTTCAAGATTTCCAGGTTCCTGGCTTGGTTCAGTTCGTGCAGAAACAACACAAACTCGCTCGACTCCACTTGGCAGGCGCCTTCGCATCTTGCGATCAGCTCATTACTACTCCCTGTTCACAGCGACTGACATCGAAAGTTTTCTTTTTACTGCCTGAAAGCTTGAAACATTTACAAAGCGCAAAGTCATTTTCTTGTCTAATCGTTCCTGCCTATCTGCTTCTTAATTCCACCCATCTTGTTTATTTACTTTACCACCTGCATAAACAGAACATAGTGTACGTACCACGTACAATACATGTACGTGTACATGAATGCAATGTGCTGAGCGTGATCATGTACTATAGCTTCACGCTCGCCCATTGGTTAGCCATGAACTTGAAACCGAGCAGTCTCCTTTGCCTGTGGCATTGCCATTTCTATGTCTGCTTGTCGCTGTGAACAGGGATGTAGCTGTCAGACGCAGAGAGCCCCCGATGCTCCTCCGCTCCAACTGACCATGGATGAATGCTTCTACCCGAACGTTCTCCTCTGTAAGGGCCAACGCCTGCCCATGCTGGAGAAAGTGACAATTGGAAATCTGCTGTTCGATGAGTACGAGACAGACTATAGCGAGACCTGGTTCAACCACATGTATCGGGCAGCAGTGGGCAAGAAAAAAGGTGCGGCGAAACAACAGCCGTCATTTTGGCAGCGATTCCCAAACTTGCGACACTTCGAAGCGTGTTTTAAAGGGGGCATATCGTTGCTAGTGCACAGAATACGGTAGCGCGGAAGAATTTGGGTCGTGTCCAAGTTCAAGCTTCCCATGCTCCAGTCCCCACAACAATGTATTTCATGTAGATTACATACGTAGACGTGGCCAAAACTCTTCCCTTTCTAATCTTTCTTCCGAATTTGCCCTTTGCTTATGCTTGCGCAAGCTGCCGTTTTCGTTGTACGAAGTGATATGATATGCTCCCTTTATCGTGACCGGATACGACGTGGATGTGGTGGGAATCGGGGATCACGGCGACAACTTGGCGTTGGCCTGCGCTACTGCTCTACAGCACTACGGAAGTCTGGAAGGAGGAGATCGCCTGCTCGTCTTTCAGCACGATCTGGATAAGAAGTGCGAGTTGTTCGACGAGGATGACGATTCCTATCTGGAAGACAAGTGGAGACGCATCAGCGACGCGTTGCGCAGTTTTATCCGCAAGATGGGAGCGAGCGGATTCCGACCGACCACCAACACGGTTCCGAAGAGCGGAAGTGGAGAGCAGCTGAAGAAGGAAGGACAGCGCAAGGAGATGATGGTTCAGTTCCAGGTGGGAAGCGTACAGCTGAAAGTCGCGGCGAGTTCTGGGCAAGAGAAGAACAAGAAATGAGCAAGTTCGAAGTTCACTGTTAGATGCACTTTACATAGGTGCTTCGTATGAACTGTACCACGTGTACGTACGTATGTATGTACGGGTGGTTGGGTGACATATTGCAGGCTATACGCGCTTTGTATAGAGTTAGCTGATTATGTAATCCTTGTTCTCTTCTGGCATTGCCTTTATGTACTTACAGTATAGGTTTTGCAGGGATATGTATTCGTACGGTACGTCTGTTGGTTCGTTCGAACAGTACAGTACAGTTTGTAATGGACACCATTCTACGTACATGTGGCAACTTGGATTGCAGTTTTAACGACCGCATTTTTGACGGCATTGCCGTCGTATGCTTTTAGCACTGAAGGAGATGAAAAGCAGCTCTGTCTTTTGTACTGACTTGTGTAAAGTAAAATGAAATGCATCTGCAAAGTAATAAACGGTTTGGTATGTTGAGTTGATGGTACTTGACCAAGCATAAAATCACGCTGTATCCCGTGGTATGAAGCTGCTGCACTACTCTTGTCTGTAAAGCATTTTTCTAAGAAAATGGTACTAAACTGTCTTCAATTTTAGGTATTGGAGTCATCAGCTTTGAGTTGAGTCATGAGCGAGGTTACTTTCCGGTACGTATGGGAGGTGAAGTTGGACGACGTGCCAGAGAGCAAAAGCAGTCCAGAATTCACCACGGTGCACAACAACATATGCTACGTGTGGCGCCTGGTAAAGAATCAGAAAGAGGGGAATCAATGGTTTGAGTGGATGCTGGAGTATTGCTATGGGCCGAGACCAGTTGAAGTTGAATATCGTCTTCGTGGAGAAAGGGGCAACGATGTGCTCTTCGAATGTCCATGGCAGAGAGCTATGGTCGCTTGCGGGAAGACCAATGAACCTACGGCTTACACGCCTCTGCTTCTGCGTTCCCCTTCAGCGTTCAGTGGGCATCGGCGTGATCGACTCTGTCTTGAACTGAAGATGAAGAAAAGCGACTTCGACTGGAGTTTCTTTCTCCTGTGTGGAGGAGTAGATGAAGTTGGAAGAAGAAGGGATACAGTTGTTAAAGTCGGTCTCATGTTTGCTGACGTGGTATGCATGGAGCATTCAGGCGAACCGGATGAGGCGATTTCTCGACCGGAATCAGACGAAGGCAGAAGAGTTCTCAGTTTCAAGATCTTTACGACGGATTCCAAGGTGATCTGGTGCCACAAAGACATCCTCAACTTCAACAGCAGCTTCTTCTCCACCATGTTCAAGCAGGCAGGCTTTGTGGAAGCTGAACAAGATCGAATGAAGGCAAGTTACGAGTGCACAGTGATGATGGAGGTGCTGCACTGGATCTACACGCAATGCATCACTACCAGGTTTCCCACGTTGGACCTGCACTCGATCCTGCATGCTGCAGCCTACTTCCAGTTGGATGGGCTGAAGCTGGAGTGTCATTGGCGGATGCTCAAGCAGCTGAACACATGTCCAACTGTGCCCAGATGTTGGATTGGGCTCACCATTTTGAGCTGAAGCTGCTCAAGCATATGGCGATCAATATGGCTGCGAGAAATCAGGCCAAGGTGATGAAGACGGCGGTATGGAAGGAGCTGGATCACAAGTTTGATGATGATGTGCACGATTTGAACGAGAAAATGATGCGGCTGTACAATGTCGAGACAGCTAAATGGCCGCCGCTCTGATGTCATATGAGGCAGGATGAAGTGTTGCATAGCGTTACCTTCTTTTGTGTCTGTTCATTTCTTGGTGTCTATATTTGACACTCCTATATGCGAACAGCATTTTGATGTTTCGTATGTACGTATATCCAACACTTTTGATAGTTCCTTTCAAACGGAGGAGAGAAGGCAGGACTGTTTGGGCCTGAAACAGCTGATTTCCCTGTACGTGGCGCGTAGCTGGGAACTGTGGAAAGATCCGCCCTCCGTCCTCTCCTGGCTGGAACGCAACGTTCGCTTCTTGGTGCAGAAACGCCTGCCGCCTGCTGGAGAGAAGAAAGAGGGAGCGAAGAAAGCTGGGCATCACTCCACGCTGGAAGAATTTCGCCATATTCGCCGCACCCGCTATCAGGGCACGCCGCGCAATATCCTGCGTCACATCCTGATGTCAGAGTTGAAAGAGGCGATGGTAGCTCTGCCTCCAGAGCTGAGAGATACCGCAATCCTCAGCTACGACCCTCTGCCCCCGAAAAACAGCGTCTGCAGATACGAGAGACCGCAGAGAACGCGGCTGCAGGTGGATCAGTCGTTTTTGACCGGATTCCTCCGCTCCATGATGCCGAATTATGACCCGGAGGCGGCGGCTTTGGCTCAGCAAGCGACGGGAAGAGAAGCAGGAGCAGTGGGCGGAGCGGAAGGGGCGAATGATTTTCAAGATTCGGTGAGAAATCTGCTCACGGCTATGAGAGATCTACTGAATAATGTGGAACTGCCGAGAGCACCGAGAGAAGATGGCCATCTGATGGGCGAAGCTGGAGACGAAGAGGAAGATGAAGATGAGTGGCAGGATTTGGAGTGATTTGATCGCTTGCTTGGGTGTTTTCATCGGGCTTCCGTGATAGACAAGTGATTATGTGCGGTTCATACACGGTAGAACTGTGCGTAAGTACGTACAATATGTACACTTGTGTATGTAGTATGTTACATGGGTGAACCAACGGACTGATCGTTTCTGCTTATGCTCTTCCTAGCGCTTGTTTTGTTTTCATGCTATGAAAGAGCGACTACACTGCAACGGAGTTAAAAGTGGTAAACTTTTCTGTGATTGGTGAATGTGCTTTTATGAGCAATCAATCATGTAGAAAAATATAACGATTTGATTTTGTGAATTTTGTTTGTGGTGTGAATTGGGTGTTTTGGTTCCCTGTACCGTAATTACAGCCTTCACAACCCGAATTACTATACTACGTTACTTCGGTGAGCTTATTCCAGATAATCAGAAAGAAAAATGGCCGTGCGGTGGTGGCACAGACCGACCAAGCTCAAGGAGAAGAGAAGCAGGATGAACATGAGCCGACGGCAGAAAACTCTTCCTTTAGCAGTGTGATCTGCATGGATCTAGCTACCGAGGAAGAACCCGAGCCTGCGAAGCGAAGGAAGCTAGTGGACTATGACTATGACCAGTTTCCGCGCCCAGAAGAATCTGATGCATCGAAAGCGCTCAACTTCAAGATCATCACTGCCGACTCTAAGGTGATCTGGTGTGACAAGGACATCCTCTGCAACAACAGTCTGTTCTTCAGCACCGTGTTCCAGAGAAGCGAGTTTGTAGAAGCGGAGCAAGACAGATTCGTCACTACTACTTACGAAAGCGAGGTGATGATGGAGATCGTTCGTTGGATCTACACTCAACAAAGATCTCAACGGTTCCACGCGCTCGATCTACAGGGTGTCCCGAAATAAACCGGCCACCTTTCCGGGCATGTAACTCTGGAACGACACTTGAGATTTTCATGCGGTTTATTTTATCTTGTAGCCAAGGCTTTAACTGAGACCTGTACAAAATTTTAGCTTCGTACGCCCAGTGGAAGGTGCTCAAACACCTTCTTTCTCCGGCGGTCAAAAACGAGGGTTTTTCTAACTGGTAGTGCCGATTTAGTGGTCTATTGTGCATGGGTCCAAGACATAATTTTAGTCTCGTAATGAAAAAGAAGTCCCAAAATGCTAGGAAATGTGAATCTCACGCAGTAACCACAATTTCACCATAGCAAACGCATAGAACAGGGTATCTTGAAAAATTAAGGCCGAATTTTTCTCCATACTGAAGAAAAACGTCGATTTTGAACTTCGAGATTCAAACCGTCGTAATTTCCGAAGTATATATATCTTTATTTTGCTGCAAACATGCGAATACGTACAATGACAAAATCAACATGGTGCGGCAAGGATCACCCATGCACATAAGCGAGCAAGAATACGGGTTATCCCACTTACATGTTTATAATATCATATGTACATAAAACGCTTGTACATAGCGGATCATATCGTTTATACGTAAAAGTACGTAGATACATAAACTATCGGCGGAGAAAACTTGCAAGGAGATCCGATGAGACAGGGCCAAATAGCGGTCGACAGTCATAAAAGGGAATGGAACTGGGAAAGAGCGGGAACCTGAGCTGCACCCCCGCGAACAGCGGACTCATTCCACGATTCCAAGTCATGGAAAACGTTTGAAGGTGGCCTAGAATTGTCAGCTAAGAGGGCTCGGAATTTCTTGATACACGGGAGCAGTGTAGGGTCAAGGTCAGGGATCGCAGCGCAGGGAGGTCTCGGGTAGGTACCGTGATTGGCCGCAGCTGTGGGGATGGAGTGTTCAAGCAGGGGAGGTGGCAATGCGTTCCAGGCTCTGATGGCTTGGTACAAGGGAAATAGGTATGTGGGGGTGGAGTGGCCAGTCTCGCTGCTGACTTTGAGCTGCATGGGGTGCAACTGACCTCGGCATTGCCTGCGCAGGGACACACGGGGACCAGCGGGAGCTTGAGAAAGCGTGCCAGGGGGTAGGTAGCGTACACCACTCAGATATTTTAGCACCAGAACCAAATGTGGATGTGGACCAAATAGCTGAAATTTTGTACAGATCTCAGTTGAAGCCTTGACTACAAAATAAAAAAATCGCATGAAAATCTCAAGTGTCGTTCCAGAGTTACATGCCCGGAAAGGTGGCCGGTTTATTTCGGGACACTCTGTATACTCCATCTTGGATGCTGCCTCCTATTTCCAGCTGGATGGGTTGAAGCATCGGTGTCATGAGCGTATGATCAGGGTGTTGGATGTGTCCAACTGTGCGCAGATGTTGGATTGGGCTCATCATTTTGAGCTGAACTTGCTCAAGCATATGGCGATCAATATGGCAGCGTGCAAGCAAGCGACAGTGATGGGAACAGATGGCTGGAAAGCGCTCAATCACAAATATGATGTCTATGTTCAGAAGACGAGCGAGATGATGATGGAGCTGTTCACGCTTTACAGATTTTGTTCTCCGTGTTGCGATTCCGTTCTGCGCTAGATTTTGTTGGTATACAGTAGGCCTAAAGTTGTGCGTTGGTAAGGCAGAAATAGGCCTCTTTCTGGTGAAGGCGAGGGAGATGAAACTTCTTGTTGAAATAGAGTAAAAAATTGTTTGGGAATACTCGTAGGTGCTTCAAACTTTATAAAAATGGCTTATTTCTTTGCCAGCAATTTACCAGCCGATAAATGCATGTGTACGTTACATATAGTTCTGATATGTCGCGGTTGCCACCTCTACTACAGGGTGTCCAACCTATATTTGCACAACTTTCAATTGATCATATCTCCCGTAATATGCGGCAGAGAAAGATGGGACCTAGCTCATCTGAAAGCTCAATTCAAGAGCAATAATATGGTATGTCTGTCGTTTCGCTACGACTCACCGTTCGAGAGTTAGAGCGATTCCCGCAAAACACCTCAAAAATAATTTTGGCCAAACTGCATTTTGGCGATTTTCTAGATTGCACAGCTAATTGATGGATAACTTGGCTAAAACATGTTAGTACGAATGTGAAAGAGGAAAATAATTCACCAGCAATATCTCCCAGTGTACCACACCATTGAAGATTGGATTTTTGCACCTTGAAGAGCTTTTTTGACCAAAATGTTCAAAACTAACCGAAAGGGTGGCATTGCAGTGTGACAGTTCAGCATGGAGAGTGAAAGTGCACAATAAAGCACACATTCATCCAGAAGGTATAACACCACAGAACAATATGAGGCAATTAAAAGGTATCAATGAACAATACTCATATTTATGACAGATTATCTCTGGCTGAAGCAAGAAAAATGCAGCCAAAAGAGGAAATTGATGTGCGTTCAGTTTGGCCAAAATCATTTTTGAGGTGTTTTGCGGGAATCGCTCTAACTCTCGAACGGTGAGTCGTAGCAAAACGGCAGACTTACCATATTATAGCTCTTGAATTGAGCTTTCAGGTGAGCTAGGTTCCAACTTTCTCTGCCTCTTAATACGGGAGTTATGATCAATTGAAAGTTGTGCAAATATAGGTTGGACACCCTGTATATTTGGCAATGGCATCACTTGAGTAATGCGACTATGAAATGAACCGTTCTGTTTTCTCACTTTCCATTCCTGTAGGCATTGATTGGCTGTACCTGGCAATATGTCATCCCGCAGAGTCACACGGAAAGGCAAGAAACGTCCTCATCCCAGCACACTGGTTACTGGTCCAGTTTCGAAGACCCAATATTTTCCAGCTTGGCATCAGCTTCCAGCAGAAATCCAGCACCTTATCTTCTCCTTCGTCACGGAGCCGCTGAACATCATCAGAATGGAGAAGGTTTGCCAGGAGTGGAAACGCGCCCATCTCTGGCAGAATCTGACCAGCTTTGAGGTGGAGTTGAAGGGCGAAGATGGCGTCTTCTTCTTTCGAAATACGAAGGACAGCCAATGCGTTGCGAAGATCGACATTGGAAAACATGAGAACGAGAAGGAATGGCGTCCTGTGTTGACCTGGGCTGAAGAATTGGTGCTCAGAGTGCTGAGAGAAGCGGAGAATCTTCGCCATTTCGGCCTCACCATTGACGACATCGGCGAAGTTTTCGTTCATCTCGCTCAATCGCTGAGGGCTGACGATGTGAATGTGACGTGGCTCGATAGCTTGGCTTTGCGTCACACGGAAACGGTGCTGCAATGCCTGCCTAAACCACCATGGAGAAGGGCGGAAGCATTTCAAGATTTTCAAGTTCCTGGCTTGGTTCGATTCTTGCAGAAGCAGCACAAACTCGCTCGACTCCACTTGGCAGGCGCCTTCGCATCTTGCGATCAGCTCATTACTACTCCCTGTTCACAGCGACTGACATTGGGGTGGAAGAATTTACGATCAGCGCAAAAGCGCGGTGGTTCCGATTTTTTGCCTGTTTGCTTTGAACATTTTTATCTCCATAATGTCTTGGTCCGCTGTGAACAGGGATTTATCTGTCAGAGGAACAGAGCTCCCGATGCTCCTCCGCTCCACCTGACCATGGATGAATGCTTCTACCCGAACGTTCTGCTCTGTAAGGGCCGACGTCTGCCCATGCTGGAGAAAGTAACCATCCGAAATCTACTGTTTAATGAGTATGAGAGTGACTATGGCGAGACCTGGTTCTTTCATATGTATCTGGAAAATGTAAGAAAGAGGAAAACGTCATACTGGCAGCGATTTTCCAACTTGCGACGATTTGAAGCGGCCTTCAAAGGGGGTATCTCACAAGGTAGGTACAGTGGGCGGTACTGAATATCGCCCTCAACTGCTCACTCACGCAACTCCTGTATGTAATATGCGCGCCTTATGCACAGGAGCTCCCACCAGTGCGCATAAAGTAGTAGTTATGCTGGCGATATTCATTAACCAGCTCTGATATGTCCTGGACCGCTCAGACCGCGGTCCGACCGTAGTCCGACCGCGGTCCGACTGCGGTCCGCCCGGAAGCGGAATGAAGCGTCGGGGGCCATACTAAAAGGCGGACACGGATGCGGATGGTGTACTAAAAGACTGACCACGGTCGGCCCGCGGTCGAACCGTGGTGTGAGCGGTCCAGGGCATATCGGAGCTGGTTAAAGGATTGACTATGGGGCTGGCTTGTTTGGGCCGCAAGTTTAGGCAAGACGGTCGTATCCACCATATGCAGTAAGGCGATTGGGTTGGCCGATGGTGACCCCGCGGCATTTAGTGTAAGTTTGTTTCGGTGCCTGTGAGGTCCTCGACGTCATTTTTTGTTGTCAATTCTTCATTTCACTCGCTCCTTTGACGCTTCCATATATGATTGAACAAGGTCGACGACCCCGCAGACACCGATCCAAACTTTCACTAATTACCGCGGGTTCGCCATCGACCAACCCAATCACCTTACTGCATTATGGTGGATAGGGCCAGACTGCCTGCCCTAGTTACTGTACTGAGCGCTTAGGTATGTACAGTCTAGTTCACCATCGTATTTCTTGTGGGATGCCCTCTTCTTTATTGTGACGGGATATGACGTGAGTGAGTGTGTGGGAATCGAGGAACATGGCCTACACTTGGCGTTGGCCTGCGACACTGCTCTAAAGTACTATGGGAATATGGAAGAAGGTCGTCGGTTCGTCTTTCGTCACGATCTCGACAAGAAGAATGAGTTTTTCGGTGAGGATGATGATTCCTACCTGGAAGACAAGTGGAGAAGCATCAGCGATACGTTGCGCACATTCGTCTTGAGCATGGAAGAGCGCGGATTTCGCCCCACGAAGAACACGGTTCCGACGGCGGGTAGTGGAAATGAAGTGGAAAATGGTCGGCGCAAAGAGATGGTGGTGGAGTTCGAAGTGGGAAGCGTGCTGGTGAAGGTTGCGGCGAGTTCGGGGCAAGAGGAAGAGAAAGATTGAGTAGCTTGTAATTGTACATGTACTACTGTACAGTATGTGGTTTGAACGACGAAGTAAAACATTTGACTTGTGTAATGTGGGGGCGTGCAGATCTTGCCTGTGAATTGACAGTGGAGACAAGAGGAGGACATGCAGCAGACCTTATGGGCTGTGTACCTACCTACGTACAGTGCCACGATCAGACTATTCAAATTTATATAAAGAACCACCTTGTCGTCCATTGCAACTCCACTTGTACGTTGCTGGGCGCCCCTGCATTGCCTATGAAATTAGTCCATTGTGGTTGTCAAAGAATTTTTTTGCGTTGATCCCATCGCATAATTTCCTGCTGATTCCTACCTTCAACTTTGTGTACATACAATACAGGGTGTTTCATAATATACTCGCCGGATGTTTGTGCTTATATCTCCCCACCGGAGTGTCACAGACATTCGAATGCGGTTTTTTGCGTTAAATAGCCAAGGCTTCAACGTTGATAGAGCCAAAATTTCAGCTTTCTAGGCCAACAGGAAGCGGCTCAAACAGCTCGATTTGGAAAGCGTCAATTTTCACACATTTTTGCAGGCGGCCAGGTACAGATCGGCTCCGGTTTTTCTCTCCCCAGTTTACCTAACCCAGTTCTCTCCTTAGTTTTCCTTCCGCAGTATTCCCCTCCCCAGTTTTTATCTGGAGCACAAGTTTCGGTAGAGTTTTCCATCTCCATGCCATTTCTCTTGCAGATTCGAACTTAGCAAACAGTGTTACAGCCAAAATTCGGTCATCCAAGCTTTTCCTTGGGACGCTGATGCCATGGTGATCAAACTGAAGTCTATCTTCGACAATACTGCTCAAAAATGCATAAAAGTTAGCGTGAAATGGTGAACAGACTTGAAAGAGCGAGGAAAAAGCGAAAATGCAAATCCGTTGCCCCGCCTCAGTGCCCTGCCTCCGTTTTGCGCCAAAAAAGGCGCCGCAACTTTGATCGCTTACAGT